>JBBPBX010012865.1:37057-53339 GCA_038048925.1 Garcialebias charrua
GAAGAAAAAAATTCTTATATCTGCCCCTTATTTAAAAAAAAATATAAAATAACTTTAAACAATCACTTAAATCCATTTTAAAGCTAGGAATAAAAAAAACATGTTTTGTTTTAGCATAATTTAATTCTAACTTTGAAACTTATCAAATATTTAAAAAAACGTACCTCAAGTTCCCTTTTTGGACATGTGTGGCAATCGGTGTTTTAAATTAACAGTATTATATTTGTACCAACAGCGCCACCTGGGACTTTCACCCAGGAAATCAAATAACACGCAGGTGTGTTTGCAATTAGCAAGAGACAAGGTTCCAAGTTAATGATAATTTATTAAAAACAAAGTAAAAGCAGAGGGATACCCGTCTGTGGCAAAAAAAAAAATAAGAAAGAAAAGCACAAACTATAAAGTACAGTTGGCGAGGCTTACCCAGGTCCTGGATGGGAGGCTCCTAAATTAAAATCAATACAAACACCCGTGAACTCACACACACACACCCACACACACACACACACACTTGTTGAATCCCTCCACCTGTCTGTGCTGGGGACTGCAATCACACAAAAGGAGACGTCACCATCCAGGCCACACGCACTTTCCTCGCCAATCTGCAGGATAAAAAATGAAATAAATAATTTAAACAAAAGAGAAAAAGAAAAGTGCACAAGCTTCTGATAAATGACAGGTAAAAGAACTCGGTAAAAACAATGATGAAATCCAAGAACGGTCAGCAGCAGTCAAGCAGGTGCTGCGTGAAAGCATCCGCTCCCTCTTCTTTTTCTAACTTCAAATCATTTAACTGATTTTAAAAAATCCAGTATAATATTTTCTGTTTTTAATTTCTGCAGTTTAGTTTCACTCTGACTTTCAGGAAACGGGGCATGTTATGTATGATGTTCATCCTCTAGCTGCAGCACCAGGTCGCAAACTGGAACCCGTTCCTCGTCTTCATGATTGGTTGATTGGAGCAGCTTAGGATCCAAGACTGTACCCACTCAGGTCTAGGAGAGTCCTTGCACAATGGAGCTTTTCTTTGGATCGAACACAGTCCTTCACTCGTCTGTACCTTTAAAAAACATTTTTTTAATATAAATATATATATATTGGTAAACACTGTCATGCTTGCATCACAAAGTCTAAAATAAGACTCCAAGTTTCCTGCTCAAAGCAGAAAAAATAAAAACAGTTGCTAATAACAATTTTACTCATTCAAAAAGATCTGCATTCAATTTTATATTGATTTTAGTAATTATATCTTAGATTTACTTTAATATCTTTGAAATTATTGTACCGGCTGCATGTGTCATTAACTTTCCTACCTGTTCTGTTTTGACTCCGATCGTAGGAAGTTCCTCTTCTGACTGAAACCCAGTCTGGGTTTGACTTGTTGTACGTGTGCAGGCCTTCCTGAAAAATGAAATAATTTAGTACAACCCCTGATGCATGCGCAGTAATCCAGGTAGAAAAATATAAAAAAGCTTAGTCTGGTCCTCTGGACATTCAAAAAACAAAACAAAGCAAAAAATTGTTTAGAAACGTTTCGTCTTTCGTCCGAAAGACTTCCTCAGTCTGAGCTGCTGTATTCAGCTCAGTCTTATAAATGGCACCCTCTCACAGTGTTACACAACTAGTTGGCTGATGACAGCTGAAACCAGCTGCTCACATGATCAGTAAAAAGGGGTAGATACTATAAGATTATTTCTTCTCTCTGCCTCCTTTCATTTTATGTCTTTTATATTGTACACTGTATGTTTAAACGTTGTCTTTTATTTATGTAAAATGAATAAATTTAATTTAAAAAAAAGGAGGACCATCAGCCTAACGATGGATCGTTAGCACCCTGATGGTTGTTTGCTATTCACAGAGGGCTGAGTGATACTAGCAATAACAGCATTGTAAGAGGGGGACAGTTGAACCCGGAGGCCTCCACCTCTGTTTAATGATGGACAGGTTTCTTTTCACAAAGATGGCCTCCTTTACTCCTCTCTCAAACCATCGTTCCTCTCTATCAAGGATGTGAACATCTTCATCCCTGAAAGAGTGACCGCTGGCCTGGAGATGAGTGTAGACTGCAGAGTCCTGACCTGATGATGTTGATCTTCTGTGCTGGTCCATCCTTTTGGCCAGTGGCTGTTTAGTTTCCCCGATATAAGACTGATCACAGCCCTCCTGACACTGAACAGCATACACAATATTACTCTGTTTGTGCCGGGGGACTGGATCTTTGGGATGAACCAGTCTTTGCCGTAATGTATTTTGGAGTTTAAAAGCCACTGGGATGTTGTGTTTAGAAAACAAACGTCTCAATGTCTCTGAAACTCCCGCAACACATGGAATGACCACTGGTCTGGGTCTGGGTTCCTTCTTTTCACAGCCATCAGGTGAAAAGATCCAGCCAGCCATCCGGTGAAAAGAAGGAACCCAGACCCAGACCAGTGGTCATTCCATGTGTTGCGGGAGTTTCAGAGACATTGAGACGTTTGTTTTCTAAACACAACATCCCAGTGGCTTTTAAACTCCAAAATACATTACGGCAAAGACTGGTTCATCCCAAAGATCCAGTTCCATGGCACAAACAGAGTAATATTGTGTATGCTGTTCAGTGTCAGGAGGGCTGTGATCAGTCTTATATCGGGGAAACTAAACAGCCACTGGCCAAAAGGATGGCCCAGCACAGAAGATCAACATCATCAGGTCAGGACTCTGTGGTCTACACTCATCTCCAGGCAGAGGTCACTCTTTCAGGGATGAAGATGTTCACATCCTTGATAGAGAGGAACGATGGTTTGAGAGAGGAGTAAAGGAGGCCATCTTTGTGAAAAGAAACCGTCCATCATTAAACAGGGGTGGAGGCCTCCGGGTTCAACTGTCCCCCTCTTACAATGCTGTTATTGCTAGTATCACTCAGCCCTCTGTGAATAGCAAACAACCATCAGGGTGCTAACGATCCATCGTTAGGCTGATGGTCCTCCTTGATCATGTGAGCAACTGGTTTCAGGCTGTCATCAGCCAACTGCTTGATCCACTGTGAGAGTGTGCTATTTATAAGACTGAGCTGAATACAGCAGCTCAGACTGAGGAAGTCTTTCGGACGAAAGACGAAACGTTTCTAAAAAAAATTTGCTTTTTGTTTTTTGAATGTCCAAAGGACCAGACTTAGCTTTTTTAGAATTTAGTACAACAAACGCTAAAATGTAGAAAGAAATAACCAAAACTTTAACTTGTGTTATGGAATATTTTCAGTATGGACAGCATCCCACTGTTGTATTTACACAATTTTATCAAAACAAATGGATTGTTCTAGTCTGACAACACACACATATATTTAAATACATTATTTACATACAGTATTTGTAAATGCTTTAACTGGTAATCACTTTTTTTTTCAGTTTTAGCTTAAATTTTTCTCTAGTGTTTTTTTTTCTTCTTTTTATTTACCATGATGATCTATTTTATGTCTGCTTTATTAACTCTGGGTTTATGGTGGTAACGAGACAGAACCCACAACACTATGTGTTACAGTGTTAGCACATAGTATAGCTAAGCTAACTACCGTAGAGACATGCTAAAACTTGAACAGAGCAGTTCCAACACACACAAGTTATACTCTGACATTGTTCATGTTATGATCTCAAAAAGGTAACCCAGTTGGTAACGAGACCCAGAACGACACAAGACAAAAAGGTGCAAAAGTAACAGTGTTTATTTATTTACAGTGGGGAATATCTATTTACAAATGTACAAGGGTCCTCTGGATTTCCTGGAAGATGAAAAGAGGACAGTCAGATGGGTTTGATCAGAAAGTTCTTCCAGGGTAATTGCTTTTGTTTGTTTATTGTTTCCTTACGGATGAAAAGAGGAGGATGATTCCAGAGTGTCCTAAAGTCCTTGAGATGGAGTCCCAGAGGGCGAGTGAGGCAGGCAAGTGGCTGGAGGGCAAAGCACGACGAGCAGAGAGCTGGAACCAGGAGAATCCGAGGGCTGAGAACACAACAAGCACAGGGTAAGTTTCTCTCAAATGTACTCACAAACTGGCTAGAAGCATAAATACCATGTGTGGCATAAAATGCTTCAGCGAAGAGTAGAACCCGACTGCAGCCTTAAGTAGAGGTGGAACTCGTCAGGTGGATGACCGTCAGCTGTGGATGATTGGCGGCCATCTTGGGCTGCAGCAGGTGCCACTCTTACAGTACCCCCCCTCAAGGGGCGCCTCCAGGAGCCCCGACGCGCTTCTCTGGGTGAGCCCTGAAGAAGGCGGTGATCAGACTGGGGTCCAGGATAAAAGAGCGAGGGATCCACGACCGTTCCTCAGGACTGTAACCCTCCCAGTCCACAAGATACTGAAAACCTCTCCCACGACGGCGCACATCCAGAATGGCACAAACGGTGAAGGCTGGATGGTTGTCGATGAGATAAGGAAGGCGGCGGAAGGTCGGCAGGCGGACACAAAGGACTCACGGAAACGGGCTTGACCTGGGACATGTGAAACGTCGGATGAACCCTCATGGAAGCTGGCAGCTGAAGACGCACCGCAGAGGGGTTGATTACCCGGAGGACAGGGAAAGGCCCGATGAAACGAGGTGCCAACTTTCTTGGGGTGTCCTTCAGGGCGATGTTCCTAGTGGAAAGCCAAACCCTCTGACCCACCTGATAGGAGGGCGCAGAAGATCGGTGGCGGTCCACAAACCTCTTATTCTGGGTGGCCGTGCGAATGAGTGCCGCCTTAGCCTGGCGCCAGATACTAGGCTTGTTATAGATTAACCGATTCGACCGGATATCCGGTTTGACAAGCTAGCGATGTGGTTGCATCGGTAGCAGCCACGTAAACCGACAGCAACCAGCCACAAATTCAGAGATGAACCGGTTAAAAAGACACGGACCGGTTACGGACCGGTTATCGCGAGACTTGCTGGGTTTACAATGCGTTTCTAAAACAACGCGAGAGCGAAGCTATTCTCACGCATGCGCCATAGCTCACCAAGAGCACGAGCGAGCATGGATGTAAATAGTAGCCGCGCGCGCTAGCGAGTCACCGCGAAAGATTTTCAACACATCAGCCAGACAAAAATCTAAAGTGTGGAACGTTTTCGGGTTTTACTAGAAGGACGGAAAACTCGACAAAAGCCACGCTATTTGTAAGCTATGCAGCGCACCTCTGAAGTACACTGGTAGCACAACAAACCTCGACCAACAACTTTTCAAGCCTCACAACAACGAGCAGGAGCGTGCAGCTGCCACACACAAAGCGACGGGTAACGTTATCACTAAATTTTACGGGCAACTCAGTGATAGTTCACGAGTTACACAGGCCTTGAAGATCTCTTCCACACTGTTTTAAGTCCCTGCCCTTCCTCAGTAGCAGTGATAACTCCTGAGCCCACAGAATGGATGAACAGTCTTGTTGTTACACAGAAGAATAAACACGTTGTTGGACCCGAACTGCGTTGTCTCAGCCTTCACCTATAATATAAGCTGCATGACTATGACCCACAGCCATACAAGATTAATAAGAAGCATAAAGCTACAACAGTAGCCATGATGCAGAGAGGACATTCACAGCTAAAGCAGCCATGATGCAGAGAGGACATTCACAGCTAAAGCAGCCATGATGCAGAGAGGACATTCACAGCTAAAGCAGCCATGATGCAGAGAGGACATTCACAGCTAAAGCAGCCATGATGCAGAGAGGACATTCACAGCTAAAGCAGCCATGATGCAGAGAGGACATTCACAGCTAAAGCAACATCCCTGCATCACAAGGTAAATCCCTCAGCACACTGTCAAAATACATCTTACAGTCTGCTGTGTTTTGTTGCTGTCACTAGATTTATTCTGCCTACTGTTTTTTGATTGTTTACACTGCATTTAACCATACTGTACAGTGTACACTAAATGTAATGTCATGTTTTATTTCTAGGTAACGGGGGATTCAGTTCAGAGAGGTCCAGTGCAGACTGAACCTGCAAATGGAGATTTGGACGGCTGCAATGATGCACCCCAGACCCAAGATGAGCATACAGGTTTGTGTTTTATAACTTGTGATCAAGAATGAGCTGACTTTGTCTTAATCTTGTGCTGCAGTCATTGTATCAGCATAAAACACATTCACAATAATGAGAGAATCTGCATGCATGCACAGAAAGAGTTAAATAATCATCATGATGATAATGATATATCTTTTACACATGTACACGAGTCCCTACATAAATAAATTCTGAACATCAGATGAAGATTTTTACATAAAATGGTAAAGTCAGTAAAAAAAAAAACTTCATGGCAAACATAGCCAGTAATATATGGTGCATGTTTTCTATTTCAGATGATGAACCACCTTGTAAAAAGAAGAAAATGTCAGCGCTGGACGAGCTGTTGGGAGACTTTGAAGTGAGGATGGCAGTTAGATCTGTGAGGGACCAGGCCAGAAGAAGTCAAGAGGTACAGAGAGCGTGAGGTACAGAGAGCATGTTTTTATATTAATCCGTGCCCACCTGCTCACACAAACTCATATTCGTGCTGCTGTTGTTAGGTGTACTGTTCTTGCATTATGTTTTGTATTATTAAGTTCAAGTTCAAGTGTTTATTTGTCATATGCAGGTTAACACAGGGTTAACTTAGTACAATGAAATGCTCAGGATGAGAAAAAACGATTTTGACTTGCTAAAAAACAAACAACAAGCAAACAGGAAATACTAAAGCATGCAATGAGGGTACAAAATAAACTACCAAAAAGTGAAACAGTAATTATAATATTTACTAAGTTTCTGAAGAGAAAAATAGTAAACAACATGGTAGAATTTTAACGGTGAAGCAGGATGAATTTGTGTGAATAACTATTTCAAGGTAGTAATGAAATATAAGCTAAAATGCACATGATCTATATTGCACATAACTACCAAACTACAGGTTGTGTGACAGGTTATTGCACAACAGGTTATTGCACAGGACTCAGGAGCTTTGTGCTTATAGCTTATTCCTGGGTTTTTTTTCCTAGTGATTTTTATTTTATTACATGCTGCTGTAACCATTTGTGCCTTTTATATTTTTTCTGTATTTTCTGTAGGAAATTTTCTTTTAGCTGGTCTTTTTAGGTCCATGTTTAAAAATAAACACATTTAACATGTGATTATTTTGTTTGGCTTTTTACTTTATTTTTACCAGTGCTTTACAGCACCCTTTTAGATATGATATATGTGGACTTTTACAAATTTAAAAATGCTCTAAGAATGTCACATTTATAGAAGTGGTCCTTTTTCTTTCATAATGAAATATTTGTCTACCGGTACATCAACAAATATTAAAACGTAGAATTATTTGAAGTTTAATCGAATCGAACCGAATCGAACCGAATCGCTTTTACACTGCATCGAATCGAATCGAATCGTTCCGTTTTTACAATAAATCGTTTTTGAATCGAATCGTAACCCTTGTATCTAGATGTGAATCGAATCGTCTGTCACACAGAGATGTACAACCCTACCAGATACGCCGTCATTGTCTGAAATGGTGCTGCACTGACGGCACTGCTATGTCCGACTCCTGGCTGGGGAACGAAGGAGGCAAATATCCCAGTGATGCTTCAAAAGGTGTCATACCTGTGGCGGCAGACGTATGGGCGTTGTGAGCGTACTCCACCCAAACCAGATGTCGACTCCAGGCAGAGGGATTGCCCTCAACGAGACATCGAAGGGTGGCTTCAAGCTCTTGGTTGCACCGTTCCGCCTGACCGTTGGACTGCGGGTGGTAGCCGGAGGTGAGACTGGTCGACGCCTCAAGGCACCACAAAAACTGCGCCACACCTGAGAGACGAACTAGGGACCCCTATCCGACACCACGTCAGAAGGGACACCGTGTATACGAAAAACGTGCTGTACAAGGAGATGAGCAATCTCCATTGCAGAAGGTAACTTGGGAAGAGGCACAAAATGGGTTGCTTTTGAAAACCTGTCAATGATTGTGAGAATGGTGGTGTTACCCTCAGAAGGAGGCAGGCCGGTGACGAAATCAAGAGCGATGTGGGACCATGGGCGGCTGGGTGTGGGCAATGGCCGAAGAAGACATGCAGGGGGTTGGGTACAGGTTTTGTTTCTGGCACATGTGGGACAAGCTGCAACAAAGTCTTTAACATCTTGGGATAAAGTGGGTCACCAGAAATGAGTCTTGGTTAATGATAACATACGTGTAATACCTGGATGACAAGAGAGCTTGTTCGTATGCACCCATTCAAGTACTTTGGACCTCATGGCGGTGGGAACGAAGACCGTGCCAGGAGGTCCTGTGCCAGGGTCTGGTTCCGAACGATGGGCATCACGAACCTCCTGGGCAATGGGCCAGGTGAGTGCTCCAATGATGCAAGCCGGGGGTAAGATGTTCTCTTCAACTTCTGGAGCATCTGGAGGAGAGAACTGACGAGACAAAGCATCGGGTTTAACATTTTTAGAACCCGGACGGAAAGTCAATGTGTAATTGAATCTGTTGAAAAACAGTGACCAGCGTGCCTGCCGGGGATTTAGACGTTTAGCGTCTCTGAGGTAAGTGAGGTTCTTATGGTCAGTCCAAATAAGAAAAGGTAGCTCAGTGCCCTCAAGCCAGTGACGCCATTCCTCTAATGCCAGTTTAACAGCAAGTAGTTCTCTGTTGCCCACGTCATAATTCCGTTCAGCTGGGGACAGACGGCGAGAATAAAATGCACATGGGTGCACTCTGCTGTCCAAAGGTGATCTTTGTGACAAAACAGCTCCTACCCCAGTGTCTGAAGTGTCTACCTCAAGGATAAACTGACGAGTGCTGTCTGGATGACAGAGGATGGGAGTGGAAGAAAAAAGTTGTTTTAGCTTACCGAAAGCAGAGTTGGCTTCCGGGGTCCATCTGAAATTTCTGTTGGTGGATGTGAGTTGTGATGAGGTGCTGCGATGTGACTGTAGTCCTTGATAAAACGTCTGTAGAAGTTTGCAAAACCCAAGAACCGTTGCAGTTGTTTCCTGGTCTCAGGGACCGGCCACTCCACCACTGCCTTAGTCTTCTCCGGGTCTGCCCTGTAGTGTCCTCCAAAAATAAAACCCAAAAATGCAACAGAAGAAGTGTGAAATGAACATTTTTCACCTTTTACGAAAAGTTGGTTCTCATACAGTCTTTGGAGCACCGTCCAGACATGCGTGACATGTTCATTCTTATTCCTGGAATAAATGAGAATATCGTCCAAGTAAACAAACACAAAATCACCAATAAAGTCTCTTAAAACATCATTAACCAGTGCTTGAAATACTGCAGGGGAATTAGTAAGGCCAAAAGGCATGACAAGATACTCAAAGTGTCCCAAGGGTGTCTTAAAAGCTATCTTCCATTCATCACCCTCTCTGATACGGACGAGGTGATAAGCATTACGTAGGTCCAATTTGGAGAAGATTGTGGCTGGTTGCAATTGCTCATGGACGGAGTCAAGTAGTGGTAAGGGATATTTGTTCTTTAAGGTAATACTGTTCAAACCCCGATAGTCAATACAAGGGCGTAGAGTCTTGTCTTTCTTAGCAACAAAAAAAAAACCTGCCCCTAGTGGAGAGGTAGATGGACGGATGATACCTGAATCCAAAGACTCCTCGATGTAGGATTTCATGGATCCATGTTCAGGGCCCGAGAGGTGATACAAATGGCTAGATGGCAGAGGAGCTCCAGGAAGAAGGTCGATGGCACAGTCATAGGGACGATGGGGAGGAAGAGAGAGAGAGCCTTCACCTTGCTGAACACTGGAGACAGATCATGATACTCAGGTGGAATGTCGGATAGATCAATGTTCTCGGCTTCTTGTTTACTGGTCAAAGGGTTGGAGATGCCTGAGCGAAGGCAATTCTTCAAACACTTGTCACTCCATTTTTCTATTCGACCAAACTCCCAATTGATTTGGGGATTATGGTTCTGCAACCAGGGAAACCCTAAAATCATTTGAGTGTTGGGTGAATCAAACACAAAGAAACTAACAGATTCATGGTGATTACCAGATGTGATTAAATGCAAGTCTTCAGTCTTAAAGCGAATCTGTGCCAAAGTCTCCCCAGTTACTCCAGTAACAGAAACTGGGTCAATGTCCAGAACGGGGAGAGCAAATTCCTTAACCAAATCATGACTGATTAAATTTTGTTCAGCACCAGAGTCAATCAATGCTGACACAGGAAAACGATTTTGTTCGAACTGAATGACAGTGGGTAAGGTTAATCTACGTATGGAAGTAACAGATGAAGTGCCCACCAATAACTTCCGTTCTAATGGCGGGCGTTTACGTTTCCCAGAAGTGGGCATGAAGCAACATAATGTCCCTCCTTTCCACAATACATGCATAAGTTGGAATTCATACGTCTCATTCTTTCATTTTCTGTTAATTTAGTTCTACCAATCTGCATTGGTTCAGGTTCAGGTAATGCTAACTGAGTTCCAGTAGACGGCGGCAGCGAGCTTCGGGACTTGGCACCAAATCTATATTCCCCACCTGATGACGTGGAGAAACCGGAAGTGTTGGGTCTCTGGTAGTTGTAGTCCCGTTCTCGGCGACGTTCTCAGAAGCGTTTGTCAATGGAGATTGCCAAATTTATTAGTGCATCTAAATTAGGAGGTTCATCTCTTGCTGCAATCTGGTCCTTAACATAATCCGAGAGAGAGTTCAGAAATGTACCTTGAAGCGCCCTGTCGTTCCACTCCGTTTGAGCCGCGAGAATGCGGAAGTCCAGAGCGTGTTCGGAGACGGGTCGTCTGCCCTGATGTAATCCCAACAAATGCTTCTCTGCATTGGGTTGTTGCAACGGCCAGTCGAAAATCCTGCGGAACTCGTTCAGAAACTGGTCGAACGACACAAAGTCCAAATCATGGTTTTGGAGGTAAGAAGATGCCCACTGGAGGGCTTTACCTGAAAGCTGACTGTTCAGATAAGTTATTTTAGCGATGTCCGTGGAATAAAGTTGAGGAGCTCCTTTGAAGGCGAGTTTGCACTGTAGGAGGAAACCCTCACACAACGCTGGGTCTCCTGAGAAGAGTTCAGATGGTTTAACCAGTAACTGTTGAGGAGAAGGAGAGTTATTGCTTGAACTGGTGCTGGGTGAGTTTGAGTCTGAGGTGGCAGCAGGAGCTGTGGGAGGAAAAATAGCAAGTTTCTTCTGTATTGTGTAAACCATACCCCCGAGTACTAGCATGTCAGTTTGGGTCTTATGTTGTTGACTCAATACTTGTTTTAGCATCCCCTCTACTGAAGTCTGGCTTGTGGCCTGCGAGGAGGAAGCTTGTGCGTTCATGGTCTCGTTCTGGGTTTAGTTTTGGCTGAAGCATTAACTGTTATGATCTCAAAAGGTAACCCAGTTGGTAACGAGACCCAGAACGACACAAGACAAAAAGGTGCAAAAGTAACAGTGTTTATTTATTTACAGTGGGGAATATCTATTTACAAATGTACAAGGGTCCTCTGGATTTCCTGGAAGATGAAAAGAGGACAGTCAGATGGGTTTGATCAGAAAGTTCTTCCAGGGTAATTGCTTTTGTTTGTTTATTGTTTCCTTACGGATGAAAAGAGGAGGATGATTCCAGAGTGTCCTAAAGTCCTTGAGATGGAGTCCCAGAGGGCGAGTGAGACAGGCAAGTGGCTGGAGGGCAAAGCACGACGAGCAGAGAGCTGGAACCAGGAGAATCCGAGGGCTGAGAACACAACAAGCACAGGGTAAGTTTCTCTCAAATGTACTCACAAACTGGCTAGAAGCATAAATACCATGTGTGGCATAAAATGCTTCAGCGAAGAGTAGAACCCGACTGCAGCCTTAAGTAGAGGTGGAACTCGTCAGGTGGATGACCGTCAGCTGTGGATGATTGGCGGCCATCTTGGGGCTGCAGCAGGTGCCACTCTTACAGAGACCACTTCCTCCTATGTTTGGGAGTGGGGGTGTAGGTGTGTTGTTCCTTCTGATATCCACGATCATCTCCTTCACCTTTTTCACATTGATGTGAAGGTTGAAGTTTAACCTTTGTACAACACATATTGTTAAATAAACTGTACTTATACATTCAGTAATCTCCTGCTTGCATATCTACATTCACACATACAAGAACAGAAAAGAAGTAACTTCCCAGAAGCCTTCTGCCGCATAATCCCCTTCCTTCTTTCCATCTGTTGCTCAATATGTTCCAAAGACTTACCGAAACACTTCTTAGTCTCTAGGATTGCAATTGCATGAAGTGTAAACTGTGTACTTAATCCATATTGGAAAACATACACAAAAGTGGATTATGTTTCTGCAGAGATTTGTTACTCTTCATGATTTTTACATTTTGTATCCATTATTTTAAAATGTCTCAAAAAAAAAATTGTCAGAGTGCTTCTGTTTTTTTCCTGAAAACCCATGAAAAGGTTTTGATTTATAAGCACAAAGAGGGACAATCTTGTTCAAAGTGTCTTGATTAAGAAAAAAAAATCTAAATTTAAAATTTCCTCAATAAAATTTTACATTTTGGGCTTTTAAAACATTATGTCATTATAAAATAAAAGCTGTTAAACATTTACCGACTCACACTTTCCAGTAATGTCACTCACCACAAAATCATAAACAGATGTGGGGGGCAGTGTGTACACATACTGAGAAAGTGTGAGTCTCTAAACAGCTGGATACTCTCCAATTTACTGGCAACAGCTGTCAGTGCCAAGAGACTTTGTGTTCACCAGCTCTTGGGTTCCTGCAAATAAACGTCAAAGTTTAGATTTAAACAATCTTTTATAAAGCTTTGGTCCCAAGACACCTTGAAGAAAGAAGTAAGGCAATTATGTAGCTATGCTCATATTTACATGTATGAGTGCACAGTCATAAATACAGTATATACTTCATTTTGGGGTAAAAAAAAAACACCAGTGTGAAAGAACAGTACAATAGCTAATATTAAACTCATACACTTTTGCATGACACAGTTTCTAAAAAGTTTAAAATGCAACAGTCTATACTTTAACCCCAAAATTACACTACACACGGTCCGCTCCGCTCCGCAGGTCGCAGCTGAGCGTCTCAAACTCCAATTTCCACTACCTCCGCTCAGCTCAGGTCCGCCTGCATGCGCCGCTCCTAGACGCATGCGCGGGATTTGCGGGATTGCGCGATAAATCAAGTGATAAATAAGTAAGTCAGAACAAAACAATTCATTCGGTGGAAGAAGGAGAACAACAGTAGAGACTGCTGCCTTGATCTTCTCTCGTAAATGAGCGACAGGACATGGTTTGAGCAACAGGAAGTGATGTATTACATTTCAGAATAAAATACTTTATTTATTTATTTATTTATTGTATTGCGTTTGTAGGCGTAGTCATAAATGATAGTTTGAAAGCATTTTTGTACAAATAAATCCGTATAGAGCTAGGATTAAGTCCGCCCGTGGTGATTTTATTTTGTAAATACGGAAGTTGTGCTCGTTCCTTTTCCTGTTGGTGCGACGTAATCTTCAAAAGTTGACTCCGCACAGCTCCGGCGTCCGGCAGAAATAGAAAAATTTCTAATTTTGACGGACTGCCGTCCGCTTTCCGCAGCTCGCCGCCGCCGTGCGGAGCCAGTGTAAATTCTGTCATTGATTATAATGGGTGCATATTTGCTGCGGAGGTCGGACCGGAGCGGGGCGGAGCCGTAACGCGTGTGGTGTAAGTTTGGCGTTAATCTGTTGCTGAAGTTTTTTTTTCCCATCTGGGAAGTTTTTTTCAATTCAAAACCAGTAAGTGCGGCGTTCCAAACTTTAAATTGCCCAATATATTAGATGATGAAGTGCAGAGCAACTCATTTTGAAGATCATAGCTACAAATAGCATCTTATTAGTTATTTTGAAGAAGCTGACAGAAAATGCATGCAACATGCTGTTAGCCAACACCAAACACATTCATTGTGACTTTTAGCCTTGGTTCTGCACATTAATGGCAACTCACCAAAAATAATCATACAAACCGAAAAACCTTGTTGCTATTCTTTTTTCTCTACAGGAAAGTAACACAAGAACTGTAACAAAAGCTGCAAACCCAGAACTTTCCTGTGCAGAAACATTATGCAGTACTGTCTGGAGAAGTAGAATCCTTCTCATGACATTCTCCAGTCCAGTAAAGATTTAGGTTGAATTCACAGTCTTGTAAGACAAAGTTTTCACCAAACTATCAAATGCATGATATTCTTTAAAAAGACAGCTGAGGTGATACAGAACAGCACATCCCTTATAATTTGCAGGGAAATATGGATTATCAATCAACAAACTCTTATGGAAAAAATAATCTTGAAAAAAAAAAAAAGAAACCTCCAGAGCAATTATCCTATTATCAGTAGTATTGTAGCTGGACTTTATGAGTTAATATGAGGTGATGGAACTTTGGTCAGTACCAGCTCATTTTCAGTGGCTAAACCTCAGACACCTCGGATGAAGCTGCTGGACTTTCTGGAAATCTTGACTCACTCTAATTATTTATCTCCTCCCAGCAGTACCAGCTCCACCTGTTCAGCAGTTATCCTCTAATTGACACGGACTGCATGTTATCACTCAGCAAGGGTTTGTTAATGAACAAACTGCTGTTGGACCAATAACTATGCTAAGCTAGTGTGCTGCTTGGAGTGGTGGAAGCCAGGACTTTCATCATCACCGGGGATTCCTGCCAAACAAACAGTGAATAATTCACCACCTTCTGGATAGAAGCTGCAACAAATTATTTGCTTACTCAACACTTTGATGTTGACTTTTGATAGGCCATGTTCAAATTTGTATTTCCCTGCAAGAAAATAAACATTTCACCTAAAAAAAATCTAATATTTGAGATATATAGAAAACATATTTATATAGCTTTCTTATACGTATCTCATCCTTTATTTAAAACAAAAAAATCACCTCTTTCTGATGTAAATAAGTTAAGAAAGTGTAAGTACAGTATAATAGAAATTACATTCAATTCAATTCAGTTTATTTATAAAGTACCAAGTCACAACAGAAGTCATCTCAGGGCGCTGAACAGAAACATTCATATACAGGGAACCCCCGACCTACGACCCCATCGACCTGCGAACCACGGGACTTACGAACATATCATATTTAATAAAAATATGAATTAAAAAAAAAAAATATATATATTTTTTTTTTTTTTTTTTTTTGTGTTTAAATGTTCTTAATTTCATGTGTACATCACTTTGTTGCAGCTCTGGTTGTTTTAAAGGCTTTATAAATAATAATTATGATAAAAAAGATCATTTCTGATCATTTTTGAGCAATTTTTGAGCAATTTTGGGAAACAGGAAGTAGGTCTTCAGTTTACACGGTCACAAATTAATGTAGAACACCGGACGCTATTTAAGGTTCAGTCACTGGGGTCTCCGGTCACAAATTAATGTAGAACACCGGACCGGACGCCATCTTAGGTTAGCTGCCGAGAGCTGGACGAAGACTGGTGACCAGGATGGCTTCATATGGATTAATTACTAGCTGGAAACGTCTCTGTGAACTTTGTGGATGTCTCAGGCAGGAGCGGATTTATCGCCGATCGTGCCAGGCCGCCGTGCGAACACCTCCAGCCGGCCTGGCTACACCTCCGGCCTGGCTAGCTCCAGAGCTAACACTGGAGCTAACACGGGAGCCGGCCTTTTGAACACTGGTGACCAGGATCGCATCATGTGGATTAATTACTAGCTGGAATAGCTCTGTGGACGTCTCAGGCTGGAGCAGCGGCTGGAGCAGGAGCTGCAGATTGATCGCGCCGCCGCTCCAACACTAGCTCATGGCTTGGCTAGCAGAAGCTAGCCAGCTAGCTAACACAGGCCTGGAGCAGCTGCGGTGGCCCGCGCTGCTCGGCCCGAAAACAATCAACGCATGGCAACCTAAGATGTCGGCTTTGACCATCTCAAAGTAAGAAAATATATTTTTATTTATTCTGTAAATGTGAATAGCAATGTTTAACATTACAGTACACTACTGTACATGATTAAATGTGCGCACGCTCCGTTAGCATGATAAATAAGGGTTGAATGAATGAATGAATGAATAATTTTTTTTTTAAATATAATTTTCACCCCCTACCTACGAACGGATCGAGCTGCGAACGGTTCTTAGGTCCCAAACTCGTTCGTAGGTCGGGGGTTCCCTGTATATTGTATATAATATAAGTTATTAACTTTAATTATATGAGGAGCAGACTTCTTTGAGTTTAACTTTATCACAGCAAGCATGAAGGAGACAATGGAAAAGAAAAACTTCATCATGAGGAAGAAACCTCCAGCAGAACCAGTCTCAGGACAAGCGGCCATCTGCTTTGACCAGATGG
>JBBPBX010012866.1:0-36928 GCA_038048925.1 Garcialebias charrua
TCATTTCCTCCGTACCGTCACTTCCGATCGTCACTTCCGCTAGTTTTTCGCTCCACGGAGAGGACTCAACTGAGCTCGCTGATTGGTCACTTTGACACGCCTACTGAAATGATTGACAGATTTCAGTCAGCTCAAAGTGAAACCTATCGTGAGCAGCTCGCTCAGACTTCTGCGGTGTTCTGATACGGTCTTTCTACTATATATGTTATAAAAAGTTCTCTCAGAAATAAAAATAATAACAGGGAGTGCTTTTCCTGCAGCCCACAGCCCACCAGGGAATATATAAAACATCGCGCACCCAGGTAGGACCTGAATTCATTCATTTCATTCATCGAGTGAACGGAGGAAGAAGCGGTTACTTGACTTTAGGCAAAAAAACAAAAGAAAAGGCCCGATCAGCGATAAAAAAGAGGAATTTATTTCATTTGTGTAACATACAAAACAGTCCGGAGCCGGGGAAGTTTAGGTCAGACACCGCGCATCGCGTATGCGAATCGCGTATGCGTAGTAAAAAAATACCTTTGCGCGTACTTGCCCTGAGGGGCTACGCGGGGCTACGCTGCGTACGGGGCATACGTACGCTGCGTATTGGCGTATCGTGAGGACGCGCGAGTGTATCTCGCCCTTTAATGCGGCTATGGTCCGCTGGACCCAGAATCAACGGGTAGAAACAGATAATTTGCAACAAATAGATTGCGCTGCCAGAAGACATGATCCCAGCCTGTTTCAGGTCAGCAGGGAGCAACAGCGTGATCAGCGTGAACAGCTCCAATCAGATCAGCTGCACTTCAAAGCAGCCGCGCGTCCCTCCAGCTGAGCACAGCGCGTCACTGGTCTGGTCCAGCTGCTGCTCGATGATTCTGTGCTCCGCACCACGTGAGACCACCTCCGTTTAAAAACAACGAGGCTGAGATCCGGTTCAGTTGCTGCTCCAATCAGATCAGCTGCACTTCAAAGCAGCCGCACGTCCCTCCAGCTGAGCACAGTGCTCGCGGTTCCCACCGCGTTCCCACGGAGTGAAAAGTCCTTCTCTTTTGGGTAACGGCTCCTTCAGAGGCTGAGAATGGCTTTAATGTAAACAAAGTCCCCCACTTCGGCCAGGTACACCTCCCCCCACGCACGATGTCAATTCAGACAAAGGCAGCGGAAAAAAAGCAGCAAAATTCCTTCCGTGTGGTTCTTGCTTGAAACAGATAGTTAAACCACAGCTCTGTTCCAGACGAGAAACTCAGCTGAGGTCCAGAAAGGGAGGGAGGAGGAGAAGGGGAAAAAACTCAGAGGCTTCGTGGAGCAGCAGTTCCCCAGCTCGAAGGCTCACCTGGTCGGCTGTGCGCTCAGAAACAGACCGGTAGGTTGCAACGGCCGGTCCTGGACCGAAAATTATCTTTTGGACGGTCCCGTGCGGCTCTCTGTGTCAACTGAACACCGAATTCTGTATGATGATGGACCAACTTTAGTCCAATTCGAAAAACCGGTCAGTTTGATGCAGTGGTGTAGTCTATGTGATACTCAGGCATACGGAGTATACCCACTAGAAAAGCTTAAGAATTTCAGTATACCCACTTAAAAGTGCCCAATGACACATGACTTATCATTAGACATGTGTCATTGATACGTTAAACGGCAGTTGAACGCTTCCGAAACAATCTAACGGTATGTAACGCTGTGCTTTGATACTGTTGCATAAATTCTCTAACATGATTTTAATACAAAGCCAAATGTTGTACAATGTTTGTTGTTCATTTATTCATATATAAACATAAGAAAAAATTGGAAATGTTCAATACGTACGCTTAAAAATCAAAATATATTGACGATTACATTGTACTAACCAGTGTACTGTACTTTGGTTTCTAAGCACAGTATACCCACTACAAAAATGTAGACTACACCACTGGTTTGATGGTAAAAAGACTACAGAGAGCCAGAGGGAGCTCACGTCCATCAGCTCGCCGGAACCGGAAGATGATGGATGGATGGATGGATGGATGGAAAGCACTTGGGTCAGCTTTTCTTGTTTTTATGTGCTATAGAAATAAATTGACAATGACGAGAAGCGGAGCCTGAGGGCCAGCAGGCGGACAAACTGGTCAGTAATAAACTGTGGTTTCCTGTTCATCAGCTGAATAATCAGATTGTTGCACACAGAAACATGAAAAACAAAGAACTGAGGCTAGCTGGCTTCCCAACATCTGTAAATTTTAATATTCATCAATATCGAACATGCGTCATTATTTTATTTATCTTGTTACACTTTGACTGCATTTGTGTTTCTGTGAAGTCCGATTGCTGTTGTCATGACAACAATTACTACATATGTAACTTCAAATATTTTATTAAACTTGTCACTAAAATCAAATATCACATTACCGCAAAACTGAAATCAATTTCATACACTTCCTGTCAGTTTTATTTCCTGTCAGGTTTTCAAAGTGTTTCCTGTTTTGTCCCATCTGCTCATGGGTCCAGCTGGCAGTGAGTTGTTGATAAAAGAAATATCTAAAAAAGCTAAGTCTGGTCCTCTGGACATTCAAAAAATAAAACAAAACAAAGCAAAAAAAATGTAGAAACGTTGAATGTCCAGAGGACCAGACTTAGCTTTTTTAGATTTTTCTACCTGGATTATTGAGCATGCATCAGAGGATAAGTCTCAGAAGGATCAACCCTCATAAAGCTACGGGTCCAGACAACATCCCAGGGAAAGTTCTGAAGGAATGTGCGGACCAGCTCTGTGAGGTGCTGGCTGACATCTTCACCACCTCACTTGCACTGGAGTCAGTTCCCACCTGCCTGAAGACCGCCACCATCATCCCAGTCCCAAAAAGCTCCACAGTGACTGGTCTGAATGACTATAGACCGGTGGCTCTCACCCCGATAGTCGCTAAATGTTTTGAGAAACTGGTCATGTCCCACATCAAGACAGCCGTCAACATCAACGAGGACCCTCATCAATATGCATATCGTGAGAACCGATCAACAGAGGACGCCATCTCCTCCGTGGTCCACACTGCTCTCACCCACCTGGATCAGAAGGACTCATACGTGCGTCTGCTCTTTGTGGACTTCACATCTGCCTTCAACACCATGATCCCCCAAACTCTGATAGACAAACTATCCACACTTGGACTAAGCCCCTCTATTTGTAACTGGGTCTTAGACTTCTTAACAGACAGACCACAGTCCGTGAAGATCCACAACTTCTCCTCCTCCACCATCACCCTCAGCACTGGCTCTCCTCAGGGATGTGTGCTGAGCCCTCTTCTGTTCACTCTGCTCACATATGATTGTATAGCCACACATCCAGGCTGTCATATTGTTAAGTTTGCAGATGATACAGCTGTGGTGGGATGCATCACAGATAATGATGAATCCAGCTACAGACAGGAGGTGGAACATCTGGAGAGCTGGTGCAAAGAGAACAACCTTCACATGAATGTGAAGAAGACGAAGGAGATGATTGTGGACTTCAGAAGGAACAAACACACCCACACCCCACTGTATATAGGTGGATCTGCGGTGGAGGTGGTCTCCAGCTACAAATACCTGGGTGTACACTTGAATGATAACCTCAGCTGGAGCAATAACACCACCAGCCTGATCAAGAAAGGTCATCAGAGACTCTACTTCCTCAGACGGCTGAGACGAGCCGGTCTGAGAAGCCCAGTCCTCACCTCGTTCTACAGGTGTGCAGTGGAGAGCGTCCTGTGCTCCAGCATCAACGTGTGGCATGGAGGCTGCACAGTTGCAGAGAGAAAAGCTCTGCAGAGAGTGGTGAAGGCTGCACAGAAGTCTGTGGGAGTCAGTCTCCCCACCATCACAGACATTTACACCTCCAGATGCAGAAAAAGAGCCACCTGCATCATGAAAGACCTCACTCACCCAGCACACTCACTCTTTGCACCACTCCCCTCGGGACGGAGGTTGAGGAGCATCAAATGTAGAACCACTAGACTGAGGAACAGCTTCTACCCTGAGGCTGTCAGACTCATGAATAAATAAATAATAAGAATAAACACTGCAAAATGTCACATCATACTGATACTGATCTGTTTCTTGTTGCTGCGTTCATCTGTGACCATCTGCTCATGTTCGTGCTGCTGTTTATAATGATGTTTTTCTACTACATTAGGGCTTAGTGTATTACTAGCTGATGTGATGTCTCTCTTAGTTAATCCTAGATGTTATTATTGTATTTCTCTTGCATTTGTTGTTGGATGTAACTGGGACCCTGTGTACATAATCTCGTTTTCAACACATGTACTACATGCGGTGCAAATGACAATAAATTCTCTCTGACTCTGACTCTGACTCTGACTCTGATAAAAGAAATAATTCCTGCTTCAGATTTCAGAAGGTTTTTGAAATCAGCTCCCTTTGTATCTTCACTAGCTGTGCTGTACATGAGTGTCTAAAAGTTAAGTCTGGTCCTCTGGACAATCAAAAAATAAAACAAAGCAAAAAAATTGTAGAAACGTTTCGTCTTTCGTCCGAAAGACTTCCTCAGTCTGAGTTGCTGTATTCAGCTCAGTCTTATAAATAGCACCTTCTCACAGTGGATCAACCAGTTGGCTGATGACAGCCTGAAACCAGCTGCTCACATGATCAAGGAGGACCATCAGCCTAACGATGGATCGTTAGCACCCTGATGGTTGTTTGCTATTCACAGAGGGCTGAGTGATACTAGCAATAACAGCATTGTAAGAGGGGGACAGTTGAACCCGGAGGCCTCCACCTCTGTTTAATGATGGACGGTTTCTTTTCACAAAGATGGCCTCCTTTACTCCTCTCTCAAACCATCGTTCCTCTCTATCAAGGATGTGAACATCTTCATCCCTGAAAGAGTGACCTCTGACCTGGAGATGAGTGTAGACCAGAGTCCTGACCTGATGATGATGATCTTCTGTGCTGGTCCATCCTTTTGGCCAGTGGCTGTTTAGTTTCCCCGATATAAGACTGAAACTTTAGAGCTTTTTCTTTCTTTAACTGTTAACATGCCAGCTATGCCCCCACACTGTGTGTGTCTGTTGGTAGTTTAAGCAGATGGCCACTTGTCCTGAACCTGGTTCTGCTAAAGGTTTCTTCCTCATGAGGGAGTTTTTCTTTCCACTGTCGCCTTCATGCTTGTTCAAGATGAGAGTTCTGTGATGGAGTTAAACTCAAAGCAGTCTGCTCCTCACATAAATAATGTTAAATTATTATTTTATATATGAATGTTTCTGTTAAATTATTATTTTATATATGAATGTTTCTGTTAAATTATTATTTTATATATGAATGTTTCTGTTAAATTATTATTTTATATATGAATGTTTCTGTTCAATTATTATTTTATATATGAATGTTTCTGTTCAATTATTATTTTATATATGAATATTTCTGTTAAATTATTATTTTATATATGAATGTTTCTGTTCAGTGCCCTGAGATTTATGTTGTGACTTGATGCTATATAAATAAACTGAATTAAATTGAATATTAAGCCACGCCCCCACAGAGTAAATTGTTCTCTATTAGGCCATGTTGCAGTTAAATGAATCTGATGAGATAAAACGGAAACAATGTCAGCTTTTTTCTATCTGACAGGAAATAAAACCGTAGTAAGAACAAAAGGTTCTATGTTCTAAACCTTTTTGTCTCTAACGAGTCCACACAGACCAGGAAGAACCCTGCACCCAGATGTCAGGCACGCTGAATGATAGCTCATCTATGCTAACAGTTTCCCTCCGCTTCCAGTCTTTGTGCTAAGCTAGGCTAACCCTCTGGCCTCACAGAGACCAGGTTCAGAAACACTTTTGAGTTTCTTTGAGATTCAGTGATCTAACCACATGTGATGAACACAACAGGAAGTCACATGCCCATTACATCACAAGAAAATAAATTATATTTACAAGACGTGTACTTTGTTTCTTCTGCATGACGCAAACCAACAACAGCCAGACTCACAAACATGTCGAGAACCTGAGGAACAACTTCAGGATCAGACCTTTCCTCACCATCGAAACACTTTCTGCTAAATGTGACGCACCGGGAGGTAG
Organism: Garcialebias charrua; assembly: GCA_038048925.1. Lineage (NCBI taxonomy): Eukaryota > Metazoa > Chordata > Actinopteri > Cyprinodontiformes > Rivulidae > Garcialebias > Garcialebias charrua. The sequence goes on from JBBPBX010012866.1 coordinate 6,036, forward strand.
TCTGATTCAGATCACCTGGGCTCTGTCTAACCACTGGAAACATCCCAGACCCGCAGCCTGATCCACTTCCTGTTGACGAGACCTGCAGCCTGATCCACTTCCTGTTGACGAGACCTGCAGCCTGATCCACTTCCTGTTGACGAGACCTGCAGCCTGATCCACTTCCTGTTGACGAGACCTGCAGCCTGATCCACTTCCTGTTGACGAGACCTGCAGCCTGATCCACTTCCTGTTGACGACCCACCAAGTCTCCTTAGAGAACATTTCCTGGTGCCTGGTTTTTCTCTCTCGTTGTTTTTTCTTCATTTCAGATCGATCAAAGTTTGATTATTGATCAGCTGCTCGGTCTGACTGAGCTGCTGATTCACATGAAGTCCAACAAGGATCAGAACTACAGGAAGTGGATCAGAACCATAAGAAGTGGATCAGGTCCACAGGAAGTGGATCAGGTCCAAAGGAAGAGAATCAGAACTACAGGAAGTGGATCAGAACTCCAGGAAGTGGATCAGAACTACAGGAAGTGGATCAGAACCATAAGAAGTGGATCAGAACTACAGGAAGTGGATCAGAACCATAAGAAGTGGATCAGGTCCACAGGAAGTGGATCAGGTCCAAAGGAAGAGAATCAGAACTACAGGAAGTGGATCAGAACCACAGGAAGTGGATCAGAACTACAGGAAGTGGATCCGAACTACAGGAAGTGGATCAGAACCACAGGAAGTGGATCAGAACTACAGGAAGTGGATCAGAACTACAGGAAGTGGATCAGAACTACAGGAAGTGGATCAGAACTACAGGAAGTGGATCAGAACTACAGGAAGTGGATGAGAACCACAGGAAGTGGATCAGAACCACAGGAAGTGGATCAGAACTACAGGAAGTGGATCAGAACTACAGGAAGTGGATCAGAACTACAGGAAGTGGATGAGAACCACAGGAAGTGGATCAGAACTAGAGGAAACAGCTTTCTTCTGTAAAAAGTTTAGTTTGTTGTTGTTTGTTGTTGTTTGTTTGTTTTTCTTTTGGTCAAACTTCAGGATTTAAAGTCAATAAAGAGTTTCTACTGATACGGAACATTCTGAGGTAAATAGAACTGAAGGTTCTGTAGAACTTCTAGAACCTTTTAAGACCTGCTGTACCCCATTTCACCATCAGAGGGTGGAGCCAATCAGAGCAGAGGCTGCTGGGTAATGTAGTTCCTTCATTCAGAACTCGAGCTTCTAGATCCTCACGCAGCAGAAACAACAGAACCAGGTGTTGGTCTGTGATTCTGTTCCTCTGGAGACCTTTCTGAGACAGCAGTTGTCCTGCAGGGACCTGATGTTGGACTTGGACGCTGGCTCGTTGGACTCTCAGAACCTCTCAGAACTTCTTGTGCTGCTGAACCAAGTTCCTCCACAGGAAGTTTGACCCAGGACAAAAAGCCTTCAGGATCCAGTGAGCAGTGGAAGGTTCTTGTCTGAACAAGTGGTTCCTCTTCAGATGGGTCACAGAAGGTGGAGCCTGTGGACCTGAACGTTGATGATTGGTGGAGGAAAGTGTCTGTCCTCAGCTGATCCCACTGCAACAACATCACAAACTGGAAGAAAGTTCTGGAAGGTCCCAGAACCTGAAAAGTTCTGAGGAGCTGGACACAGTCCCAGGCTGTACAATGTTCCTCTCTGTTCAGTCAGGAGAACACTGCAGTGTGAAAGGTTCTTCTGATCTGGTTCTGGTCCAGTTCTTTTTACACTTCAGAATCAAACACTGATTTATTCAAAACATTTCCTGTTTTTATTCTTTGAGTCGACTTAGTGTTGTGGAATCTTTACAATGATTAGTCTTGGGTTGGTTCTGGATTAGGCCCCGGTTGATTCTGGGTTGGTTCTGGATGAATCCTTCCAATGAGTTTTTCTGTCCAATCAGGACTCATTTTGAAGTCCCTGCCTTCATTTTTGTGTCCTTCATCAGAATCACGTGTCATCAATTTCCACATCATCAGCAAGCTCCTCCCCTTCCTCCTCCAGACTCTCTACGATTGGCTGGTGGCTGAGAGGCTCTTCTCCTCTCCCTGCTCTTGTCAAAATATCCATCCACCGGTGCTGTAGCTCCTCCCCCTCTGCACTGAAGTAGAGGGTCAGGTGACTTTGGGAGATCTTGAAGGCGTGTCGTCTCTCCAGGCGATCAGATGACTCGGGTAGAGCGACCTCGAAGCCGATCAGAGGAACGCTGCGCTGCGCTTTCACATCCTGAAAAGACATTTACGTTTTAAATTACTTCGACCTGGGACAAAAATATATAAACAAAACAAAAAACAACACATGTCCATCTTTTAATTGGTCGTCAACAGGTGTATTCTGATTGGGTGTCAGCAGGTGTATTCTGATTGGGTGTCAGCAGGTGTATTCTGATTGGGTGTCAGCGGGTGTATTCTGATTGGGTGTCAGCAGGTGTGTTCTGATTGGGTGTCAGCAGGTGTGTTCTGATTGGGTGTCAGCAGGTGTGTTCTGATTGGGTGTCAGCAGGTGTGTTCTGATTGGGTGTCAGCAGGTGTATTCTGATTGGGTGTCAGCAGGTGTATTCTGATTGGGTGTCAGCAGGTGTGTTCTGATTGGGTGTCAGCAGGTGTGTTCTGATTGGGTGTCAGCAGGTGTGTTCTGATTGGGTGTCAGCAGGTGTGTTCTGATTGGGTGTCAGCAGGTGTATTCTGATTGGGTGTCAGCAGGTGTATTCTGATTGGTGTAAGCAGCTGTGTTCTTATTCGTTGACAACAGATGTGCTCTGATTTGTCGTCAGCAGGTGTGTTCTGATTGTGTGTCAGCAGGTGTGATTTTATTGGTCGTCAGCAGGTGTGTTCTGATTGTGTGTCAGCAGGTGTGTTCTGATTGGGTGTCAACAGGTGTGTTCTGATTGTGTGTCAGTAGGTGTGTTCTGATTGGACATCAGCAGGTGTGCTCTGATTTGTCGTCAGCAAGTGTGTTCTGGTTGGTCTTCAGCAGATGTGTTCTGATTGGTCATCAGCAAGTGTGTTTTGATTGGGTGTCAGCAGGTGTGATCTGATTCGTTGGCAGCAGGTGTGCTCTGATTTGTCCTCAGCAGGTGTATTCTGATTGGACATCATGCAGCTGTTTTCTGATTGGTGTGAGCAGCTGTGTTCTTATTCATCAGCAGCATGTATTTTCTAATTGGGAATCATCAGGTGTGTTCTGATTGTGCATCAGCAGGTGTGATCTGATTGGTTGTAAGAAGGTGTATTCTGATTGGACATCAAGCAGGTGTGTTCTGATTGGGCATCAGCAGGTGTGCTCTGATTAGGCATCAACAGGTGTGTTCTGATTGGGTGTCAGCAGGTGTGTTCTGATTGGATATCATCTGGTGTGTTCTGCTTGTGCATCAGCAGGTGTGATCTGATTGGTTGTATGAAGGTGTATTCTGATTGGACATCAAGCAGGTGTGTTCTGATTGGGCATCAGCAGGTGTGATCTGATTGGTTGTAAGAAGGTGTATTCTGATTGGACATCAAGCAGGTGTGTTCTGATTGGGCATCAGCAGGTGTGTTCTGATTGGATGTCAGCAGGTGTGTTCTGATTGGGCATCAGCAGGTGTGATATGATTGGTTGTAAGAAGGTGTATTCTGATTGGACATCAAGCAGGTGTGTTCTGATTAGGCATCAATAGGTGTGTTCTGATTGGATGTCAGCAGGTGTGTTCTGATTGGTCGTCAGCAAGTGTATTATGATGGTGCACCAAGCAGGTGTGCTCTGATTGGCCATCAACAGTTGTGTTCTGATTGGGTGTCAGTAGATCTGTTCTGATTGGTCATCAACAGATGTGTTCTGATTGGATATAAAGCAGGTGTGTTTTGATTGGGCATCAACAGGTTTGTTCTGATTGGATCTCAAGCAAGTGGGTTCTGATTGGCCATCAACAGGTGTGTTCTGATTGGGTGTCAGCAGGTGTGTTCTGATTGGTCGTCAGCAAGTGTATTATGATGGTCCATCAAGCAGGTGTGCTCTGATTGGCCATCAACAGGTGCATTCTGATTGGGTGTCTGCAGATGTGTTCTGATTGGGCATCAACAGATGTGTTCTGATTGGTCGTCAGCAGGTGGGTTCTGATTGGTCGTCAGCAGGTGGGTTCTGATTGGTCGTCAGCAGGTGTGGCCTGATTGGTCGTCAGCAGGTGTGTTCTGATTGGGCGTCAGCAGGTTTAATTTTATGTGTCGTCAGCAGGTGTGTTCTAATTGGTCATCAGCACATGTGTTCTAATTGGCTGTCAACATGTGTGTTCTGATTGGTCGTCAGCAGGTGTGTTCTGGTTTGTCATCAGCACATGTGTTCTAATTGGCTGTCAACATGTGTGTTCTGATTGGTCGTCAGCAGGTGAGTTCTGGTTGGTCATCAGCAGGTGTGTTCTAGTTGGGCAGTGGTCCCCAAACTGCAGCCCGCGGGCCGGATGCGGCCCTCCTCCACATTTGGTCCGGCCCCCAGAACAATACCAGAGAACATTTAGATTTTTTTTCATATTTGTATTTGATAAAAAGTTGGACGTTTGCAATTAAATGTTCCTTAGTTATGAACTATTTTGAACTATTGTTCCACATTTAATTTATTGTGTCAGCGTTTGGGGAAAAACCCTGACACATCCAAAACGTGACATTCTGTTCCACCCTTTTGCGGTCTGTGCCCCTATCTGGCAACCCTCAGAAAAAAAAATCCTAAACCCGCCCCTCTCAAAGACAGAACCCAATAATGGCGAAAAGATTAGGCAAGAGAAAAATAGATTCAGAATGCAGGGCATTTAAGCTGCAGTGGACAAACGATTATTTTTTTGTTCAATGCCAAGAAAAGGCTGTCCGTCTCATAAGAGGCGGTGGCGGTATTCAAAGAATACAATCTGCTGCGACACTATGAATCCCGTCACAAAAACAAGATTGATAGCTTGCGTGGCCTAACATGCTAACGCAGAGGGGCTAACGCTAATGCACGCAGCCTTTTGGATGGACACTGCGGAGAAACGGCTCCCAGTAAGTTATTCACTACTAATTAACTATTTATTATTGTTCCAACATCTGTGAAGAACCCAGAGAGGGTGATTGTGCTTTCTGGAAAACTATACATGTTTAAATTTAGGCACTCCTGCAATCGTCACACTTTTTCCTGTTACAAACTGACTCCGGCCCCCCACAAGAGAAGGGAAAAATTAGGTGGCCCTCACAGGAAAAAGTTTGGGGACCCCTGTAGTTGGGTGTCAGCCGGAGTTTTCTGATTGGTCGTTAGCAAGTGCATTATGATTGGGCATCAAGAAGGTGTGTTCTGGTTGGTCGTCAGCAGGTGTGATCTGATTCGTTGGCAGCAGGTATGCTCTGATTTGTCGTTTTCAGGTGTGTTCCGGTTGTATCGTCAGCAGGTGTATTCTGATTGGACGTCATGCAGGTGTTTTCTGATTGGTGTAAGCAGCTGTGTTCTTATTCGTCAGCAGCAGGTATGTTCCGATTGTGCGTCAGCTGGCGTGACATTGTTGGTCGTCAGCAGGTGTGTTCTGATTGGTCATCAGCAGGTGTGATCTGATTGGTGATCAGCAGGTGTGTTTTGATTGGTGATCAGCAGGTGTGTTTTGATTGGTCGTCAGCAGGTGTTTTCTGATTGGTCATCTGTAAGTGTATTCTGATTGGGCATCAAGCAGGTGTGCTCTGATAGGGTGTCAGCAGGTCTGTTCTGATTGGGCATCAGCAGGTGTATTCTGATTGGACGTCATGCAGGTGTTTTCTGATTGGTGTAAGCAGCTGTGTTCATATTCGTCAGTAGCACGTATGTTCCGATTGTGCGTCAGCTGGCATGATATTGTTGGTCGTCAGCAGGTGTGTTCTGATTGGTTGTCAGCAGGTGTTTTCTGATTGGGCATAAAGCAGGTGTATTTTGATTTTGCATCACTCAGGTGTGTTCTGATTGGACCTTAAGCAGTTAGGTTCTGATTGGCCATCAACAGGTGTGTTCTGATTGGACGTCATGCAGGTGTTTTCTGATTGGGTGTAAGCAGCTGTGTTCTTATTCGTCAGCAGCAGTTATGTTCCGATTGTGCGTCAGCTGGCGTGATATTGTTGGTCGTCAGCAGGTGTGATCTTAAGCAGTTAGGTTCTGATTGGCCATCAACAGGTGTGTTCTGATTGGACGTCATGCAGGTGTTTTCTGATTGGGTGTAAGCAGCTGTGTTCTTATTCGTCAGCAGCAGTTATGTTCCGATTGTGCGTCAGCTGGCGTGATATTGTTGGTCGTCAGCAGGTGTGATCTGATTGGTCGTCAGCAGGTGTGATCTGATTGGTGATCAGCAGGTGTGTTCTGATTGGTGATCAGCAGGTGCGTTCTGATTGGTGATCAGCAGGTGTGTTCTGATTGGTTGTCAGCAGGTGTGATCTGATTGGTCGTCAGCAGATGTTATCTGATTAGTGATCAGCAGGTGTGATCTGATTGGTCATCAGCAGGAGTGATCTGATTGGTCATCAGCAGGTGTGATCTGATTGGTCGTCAGCAGGTGTGTTCTGATTGGTGATCAGCAGGTGTGATCTGATTGGTTATCAGCAGGTGTGCTCTGATTGATCGTGAGCAGGTGTTTTCTGATTGGGCATCAGCAGGTGTGATCTGATTCGTTGGTAGCAGGTATGCTCTGATTTGTCATTTTCAGGTGTGTTCTGGTTGGATCGTCAGCATGTGTATTCTGATTGGACATCATGCAGGTCTTTTCTGATTGGTGTAAGCAGCCGTGTTCTTATTCGTCAGTAGCAGGTATGTTCCGATTGTGCGTCAGCTGGCGTGATATTGTTGGTCGTCAGCAGGTGTGTTCTGATTGTGATCAGCAGGTGTGTTCTGATTGGTCGTCAGCAAGTGTGTTCTGATTAGTGATCAGCAGGTGTGTTCTGATTGGTGATCAGCAGGTGTAATCTGATTGGTCATCAACAGGTGTGTTCTGATTGGTCATCAGCAGGAGTGATCTGATTGGTCGTCAGCAGGTGTGTTCTGATTAGTGATCAGCAGGTGTGTTCTGATTGGTCGTCAGCAGGTGTGATCTGATTGGTCGTCAGCAAGTGCGTTCTGATTAGTGATCAGCAGGTGTGTTCTGATTGGTCGTCAGCAGGTGTGATCTGATTGGTCGTCAGCAGGTGTTATCTGATTGGTGATGAGCAGGTGTGTTCTGATTGGTCGTCAGCAGGTGTGATCTGATTGGTCGTCAGCAGGTGTTATCTGATTGGTGATCAGCAGGTGTAATCTGATTGGTCATCAACAGGTGTGTTCTGATTGTTCATCAGCAGGAGTGATCTGATTGGTCGTCAGCAGGTGTGATCTGATTGGTTATCAGCAGGTGTGATCTGATTGGTCATCAGCAGGTGTGCTCTGATTGATCGTGAGCAAGTGTTTTCTGATTGGTCATCAGTAAGTGTATTCTGATTGGTTATCAGCAGGTGAATTTTATTGGTCGTAAGCAGGTGTGTTCTAATTGGTCGTCAGCAGGTGTGTTGGGATTGGTCATCATCACATGTGTTCTAAGTGGTCGTCAGCAGGTGTGTTCTGATTGGTCGTCAGCATGCGTGTTCTGATTGGTTGTCAGTGGATATGATATGATTGGTCATCGGCTGGTGTTCTCTGTTTGGTCAACAGCAGGTGTGTTCTGATTGGTCGTCAGCATGTGTGTTCTGATTGTGTGTTAGCAGGTGTGATTTTATTGGTCGTCAGCAGGTTTGTTCTGATTGGTCATCAGCAGATGTGTTCTGATTGGTCATCAGCAGGTGTGTTCTGATTGGGCGTCAGCAGGTGAATTTCATTGGTCGTCAGCATGTGTGTTCTGATTGTGTGTTAGCAGGTGTGATTTTATTGGTCGTCAGCAGGTGTGTTCGGATTGGTCATCAGCACATGTGTTCTAATTGGTCGTCAGCAGGTGTTTTGAATTGTCATCAACAGGTGTGTTCTGGTTGGTCATAAGCAGGTGTGTCCTGATTGGTCATCAGCAGGTGTGTTCTGATTGGTCATAAGCAGGTGTGTTCTGATTGGTCATCAGCAGGTGTGTTCTGATTGGTCATCAGCAGGTGTGTTCTGATTGGTCATCAGCAGGTGTTCTCATATTGGTCATCAGCAGGTGTGTTCTGATTGGTCATCAGCAGGTGTGATCTGATTGGTCATCAGCCGGTGTGATCTTATTGGTCGTCAGCAGATGTGTTCTGATTGGTCATCAGCAGGTGTGTTCTGATTGGTCATCAGCAGGTGTGATCTGATTGGTCATCAGCAGGTGTGTTCTGATTGGTCATCAGCAGGTGTGTTCTGATTGGTCATCAGCAGGTGTGTTCTGATTGGTCATCAGCAGGTGTGTTCTGATTGGTCATCAGCAGGTGTGATCTGATTGGTCATCAGCAGGTGTGATCTGATTGGTCATCAGCAGGTGTGTTCTGATTGGTCATCAGCAGGTGTGTTCTGATTGGTCATCAGCAGGTGTGATCTGATTGGTCATCAGCAGGTGTGATCTGATTGGTCATCAGCAGGTGTGATCTGATTGGTCATCAGCAGGTGTGATCTGATTGGTCATCAGCAGGTGTGTTCTGATTGGTCATCAGCAGGTGTGATCTGATTGGTCATCAGCAGGTGTGATCTGATTGGTCATCAGCTGGTGTGATCTGATTGGTCATCAGCAGGTGTGATCTGATTGGTCATCAGCAGGTGTCTTCTGATTGGCCATCAGCAGGTGTGTTCTGATTGGTCGTCAGTAGGTGTGATCTGATTGGTCGTCAGCAAGTGCGTTCTGATTAGTGATCAGCAGGTGTGTTCTGATTGGTCGTCAGCAGGTGTGATCTGATTGGTCGTCAGCAAGTGCGTTCTGATTAGTGATCAGTAGGTGTGTTCTGATTGGTCGTCAGCAGGTGTGATCTGATTGGTCGTCAGCAGGTGTTATCTGATTGGTGATGAGCAGGTGTGTTCTGATTGGTCGTCAGCAGGTGTGATCTGATTGGTCGTCAGCAGGTGTTATCTGATTGGTGATCAGCAGGTGTAATCTGATTGGTCATCAACAGGTGTGTTCTGATTGTTCATCAGCAGGAGTGATCTGATTGGTCGTCAGCAGGTGTGATCTGATTGGTTATCAGCAGGTGTGATCTGATTGGTCATCAGCAGGTGTGCTCTGATTGATCGTGAGCAAGTGTTTTCTGATTGGTCATCAGTAAGTGTATTCTGATTGGTTATCAGCAGGTGAATTTTATTGGTCGTAAGCAGGTGTGTTCTAATTGGTCGTCAGCAGGTGTGTTGGGATTGGTCATCATCACATGTGTTCTAAGTGGTCGTCAGCAGGTGTGTTCTAATTGGTCGTAAGCAGGTGTGTTCTAATTGGTCGTCAGCAGGTGTGTTGGGATTGGTCATCATCACATGTGTTCTGATTGGTCGTCAGCATGCGTGTTCTGATTGGTTGTCAGTGGATATGATATGATTGGTCATCGGCTGGTGTTCTCTGTTTGGTCAACAGCAGGTGTGTTCTGATTGGTCATCAGCAGGTGTGTTCTGATTGGTCATCAGCAGGTGTGTTCTGATTGGCCATCAGCAGGTGTGATCTGATTGGTCATCAGCAGGTGTGATCTGATTGGTCATCAGCAGGTGTGTTCTGATTGGTCATCAGCAGGTGTGTTCTGATTGGTCATCAGCAGGTGTGATCTGATTGGTCATCAGCAGGTGTTCTCTGATTGGTCATCAGCAGGTGTGTTCTGATTGGTCATCAGCAGGTGTGATCTGATTGGTCATCAGCAGGTGTTCTCTGTTTGGTCATCAGCAGGTGTGTTCTGATTGGTCATCAGCAGGTGTGATCTGATTGGTCATCAGCAGGTGTTCTCTGTTTGGTCATCAGCAGGTGTGTTCTGATTGGTCATCAGCAGGTGTGTTCTGATTGGTCATCAGCAGGTGTGTTCTGATTGGTCATCAGCAGGTGTGATCTGATTGGTCATCAGCAGGTGTGATCTGATTGGTCATCAGCAGGTGTGTTCTGATTGGTCATCAGCAGGTGTGTTCTGATTGGTCATCAGCAGGTGTGATCTGATTGGTCATCAGCAGGTGTGATCTGATTGGTCATCAGCAGGTGTGATCTGATTGGTCATCAGCAGGTGTGATCTGATTGGTCATCAGCAGGTGTGTTCTGATTGGTCATCAGCAGGTGTGATCTGATTGGTCATCAGCAGGTGTGATCTGATTGGTCATCAGCAGGTGTGATCTGATTGGTCATCAGCAGGTGTGTTCTGATTGGCCATCAGCAGGTGTGTTCTGATTGGTCATCAGCAGGTGTGATCTGATTGGTCATCAGCAGGTGTGTTCTGATTGGCCATCAGCAGGTGTGTTCTGATTGGTCATCAGCAGGTGTGTTCTGATTGGTCATCAGCAGGTGTGTTCTGATTGGCCATCAGCAGGTGTGATCTGATTGGTCGTCAGCAGGTGTGTTCTGATTGGTCATCAAAGTCAAAGTCAACTTTATTGTCAGAACTGCAATATGTACAGGACATACACAGGACCGAAATTGCGTTTCTCTCAGTCCCTCGGTGCAACAGTAACCATCTAAACACTAAACACTAAAACATTTAATAAACATAAGCATAAAATAGTAAAAGTGTAACACTGTCCTGAGTTTTTTCATAATAGTATAAAAGTATGAAAATTTACACCAACACTGAAACACCAAACACCCCTGAAACACCAAACACCCAATGAACATAAGCATAAAATGAAATAATAAAAGTGTAATACTGTCCTGAGTTTTTGCATAGTAGTATAAAAAGTATAAAAAGTATATCTATAAAATAAACTGAAGGTTCTAGCATTGACATTTGCAAAGAGTGGCACAGCAGCATATAAGTTAATGTACACAGTACAGCAAACCCCCGACCTACGACCCCATCGACCTGCGAACCACGGGACCTACGAACGTATCATATTTAATAAAAATATGAAATTACTGTATTAAAAAAAAAATAATAATTTTTTTTATTATTTTTTTGTGTTTAAATGTTCTTAATTTCATGTGTACATCACTTTGTTGCAGCTGTGGTTGTTTTAAAGGCTTTATAAATAATAATTATGATAAAAAATGATCATTTCTGATCATTTTTGTCATGATTGCGCAATAATTGTGCAACTTCCGGTCATAACAGGAAGAAGGTCGGTCATAACAGGAAGAAGGTCGCCAGTCACCGGAGGCCAGCCATCTTAGGGTTAGTCACGGCTACAGGCAGCAAGGTTTGGAAGACTTGTTGATCAGGATTGCCTCATATGGATTAATTACTATCTGGAATCGCTCTGTGAGCTCTGTGGACGTCTCAGGCGGAGAAGCAGCTGCAGATTGATGGCCGATTGGGCCGCACCGCCGCTCCAACACCAGCTCATGGCCTGGCTAGCAGAAGCTAACACAGGCCTCGAGAGCTAACACAGGCCTCGAGCAGCTCCCGTGGTTTGCTCGTCGCGCTGCTCGGCCTGATAACAACAACGCATGGCAACCTAAGATGTCGGCTATGACCATCTCAAAGTAAGAAAATATATTTTTATTTATTCTGTAAATGTGAATAGCAATGTTTAACATTACAGTACACTACTGTACATGCTTAAATGTGTGCGCGCGCTCCGTTAGCATGATAAATAAAGGTTGAATGAATGAATGAATTTTTTTTTTAAAATAATTTTCACCCCCTACCTACGAACGGATCGAGCTGCGAACGGTTCTTAGGTCCCAAACTCGTTCGTAGGTCGGGGGTTACCTGTATATGTATGAGGTAGTTGATGTTGGTATAGAGGCAAAGTGGCATATGCAGTAAGGCACATAAGGCACATTTGGCATCCTTAGATAAGGCTAGTCAGAGAATGCTATATATGTATCTGCAGTAGTATAGATAAAAGTAGTGTAAATGTAAACAGTAGTAATAAATGTAAAGCAGTAGTAGTAAATGTAAACCGTATTAATAAATGTAAACAGTGAATGTAAACAGTAGTATGACTATAGGCAGTAATGTAATACAAACATTAGTGCAAATATGAGAAGTAGTGCAAACTGAATGAGCACATGACCGAGAGTTTAGTGAATAACCCGTTTGATGACACAGGGTCCAGTGTTAAAATCTTTGTGTTGTGTGGTAATGTGTGAGAAAGTTTTTTGTGTTAAGGCAGTTCAAATGGGAGGGGAGGCAGAGCAGGCAGAGTGTTTAGCATCCTGACTGCCTGATGAACAGAGCTGTCTCTCAGGGCCTGTTTACACGGCGCGTATTTTGAGTGTAACCGCTACTTTCTCTTTGCGACTTTGCTTATCGCCTACACGACGCTGCTGGCCCCCCTCGATGACACCGATACTTTTCTGACCCTGCTCTCAAGGTGGAAGTTTTTCGCTGACCCCCCGTTGATAATGTAAACATCTCCCGTGGAGCTTTTGTTTGAACACATGCACGCAGCACGCACGCGCAGACAGCCGGCATTTTAACAATGGCGGTGGACTGGACAGTGGACACACGCACCACTTTCTGAACTATAGCTGATGGAATATATTTTGATTCTCATATTTAATTATTCTACACCTTACCTGCATCTGTGTTGGAAGAGAGCCAGCTGCCTGGATCCAGTTGTCGCTGTTAACGAGGCAGTCGGACATTTCACGTGTCACGCTGCACTATAACATACTAAATGTGCTATATATTAACAGTTTAACAATAATAAACAGTATTTATGTTAGCGTGGGAGATATTTACATTTATCTGAGCTAAATGAAGCTATCTGGACTCGTTACGTCATGCCTAACATGCTGCATGTTGAAAATGAAGACACCAGGTTGATTTTTAATTTATTTATTTATTCAACACCACAAACTCATGTCACAAACACTGAGAATTAAATTGAACACTTTTAAAAACACGTTAACCGAACTTTAATGAACTGGACTCTGTTGTTTTCATCCTGGTGGAAACTGGACCCACATCCGAACCGCCGGTCCGCTTCGTGGAACAGCTTCGACCTCGCAGGAAAAAAATAAAAATAAAACCTCAGTTGGTTGTTCTGTGATCGAACTAAACACAAGGAAACATTATTAAGAACATCGTTTACCTTGTAGCGCTGCTGTAAATCAGCTGATTCTCACGGACTAAAGTCAGACATGTTGACTCGGTTCCGGTCCAGTCAGCAACTGGTGTGCAGCGGCCCCACTTGGTGTCAAATCTGTTGACTCTTATCCAAATTCCAGCTTTAACTTGTTGTTAACTTGTTGACAACAACTTGTAGTAGCTGAACTTTTAGCCAGAGAGGAAAACAGGCTGCCTCGTGTGCTCTGTTTACCTCAGGCAGCAGTGGCACGCATGCGCAGTAGTGAAGGTTCCAAAAATCACAGCGCCATCTAATGGCCCAGCATGGTAACTACAGTAAATTCATGAGTACGGGGGTGGGGGGGGAGAGAGTCGTATCCACAGAATTCGCCCATGTCAACGCAAAACTTTCAACCTAATTAACATACCCAAAAGTTGCGTTTCCCCCACACAGTGTCCGTGTAAACAGGGCCTCAGTCTGCTGGTTCGAGCCTGGAGACTCCTCAGTCTCCTCCCTGATGGCAGCAGTCTAGAACACACCTGCTGACGACCAATAAAATTCACCTGCTAATGATTAGCAGGTATGTTCTGATTGGTCATCAGCAGGTGTTTTCTGATTGGCCATCAGCAGGTGTGCTCTGATTGGTCGTGAGCAGGTGTATTCTGATTGGTCATCAGCAGGTGTGATCTGATTGGTCGTCAGCAGGTGTGTTCTGATTGGTCATCAGCAGGTGTGTTCTGATTGGTCGTCAGCAGATGTGTTCTGATTGGTCCTCAGCAGGTGTGTTCTGATTGGTCATCAGCAGGTGTGATCTGATTGGTCGTCAGCAGGTGTGTTCTGATTGGTCATCAGCAGGTGTGTTCTGATTGGTCATCAGCAGGTGTGATCTGATTGGTCATCAGCAGGTGTGTTCTGATTGGTCGTCAGCAGGTGTGTTCTGATTGGTCATCAGCAGGTGTGTTCTGATTGGTCATCAGCAGGTGTGTTCTGATTGGTCATCAGCAGGTGTGTTCTGATTGGTCATCAGCAGGTGTGTTCTGATTGGTCATCAGCAGGTGTGATCTGATTGGTCGTCAGCAGGTGTGTTCTGATTGGTCATCAGCAGGTGTGATCTGATTGGTCGTCAGCAGGTGTGTTCTGATTGGTCATCAGCAGTTGTGTTCTGATATGTTGGCAGCAGGTGTGTTCTGATTGTAATTCAGTAGGTGTATTCGGATTTGGCATCACTCAGGTGTGTTCTGATTGGACCTCAAGCAGGTGTGTTCTAATTGGCCGACAACAGGTGTGTTCTGATTGGTCATCAGCAGGTGTGATCTGATTGGTCGTCAGCAGATGTGTTCTGATTGGTCCTCAGCAGGTGTGATCTGATTGGTCGTCAGCAGGTGTGTTCTGATTGGTCATCAGCAGGTGTGATCTGATTGGTCGTCAGCAGGTGTGTTCTGATATGTTGGCAGCAGGTGTGTTCTGATTGTAATTCAGTAGGTGTATTCGGATTTGGCATCACTCAGGTGTGTTCTGATTGGATCTCTAGCAGGTGTTGTAACAGTTTTGTGAGACAGGCTTTTGTTTGGGGTGCCAGCCAGGTCTTTCTCCTGACATATAAGATGTCTAATTATATAAATAAATAAATAAATAAATAAATAAATACTATCTTTGCCCTTTAACACAAAACTAGAACAAAGGATGTTAAACACTTAATGTGATCACACCCTTACACTAAATGAAATAAACCCATCAACTACATAATGTTTTTTTCAAAATCAAGTGTATTTACCCCTGGATACAAACAAAATTCCTCATAATAATTCATACAAAAGAAAGCAATATTTAACAAACTTAGTACTGTATTTAATCAATTCCACCGCCCGATGCTCGGCGGCACACAAAGTTCAACAATCCTGCTGCAGCAAACAGGTGGCAATGTATTTATCCACACAAACAAAACAATTCATTAAATAATAACTCAATTTAAAGAGGAATGTGGCTCGAGCAGTTAATCTCGGTCCCAAAACCAGTGCTCGGCGGCACACAAAGTTTTAAACCAAACTTTAGTTCACCCAAGAATAATCTCTTAATTTAAAGAGGAACGTGGCTCGAACGTGAGTCCGTCAATTAATCTCTGTTCCCAAACAAGTGCTCGGCGGCACACAAAGTTTTAATAACCCACAGCTGGTTTGTTTCACTCACGCTACCAACGATGGGGGGGGGGAAGACAGTTCAAACAGAAGTCATTTTGTTGCTTCCAGTCGAAGGCTCCAGTAATCCAAACGAAGGCTCCAGTAATCCAAACGAAGGCTCCAGTAATCCAAACTCACGTCGTCCACACTTCCAAAACAGCTGAAGATGACACACCCCGCTCCTCTTCATGCTTCCTTTCCGCTTCCTTTCACATTTCTCAAAAAGGGGCGTGTTCACCGGTGGATCAGCTGGTTTATCTGTCAGCGTGTTAGGGGATAATTGCTCCAAAACAATAAAGGGATGGAGAAATTTAGGATTTTAAGCGCATAATATTTATTGGTGAAGGTTCAGGCTGTTACACTCCCCCTTCCCTGAAGAAAGCCGAAACCTGTGGAGGCGCTGTATTGTCGGCATTAAAACCCTTTAAATTCCTCCTCATCGCTGTCCTCCTCAAAAATCTTTAGGAGTGTCTTTCTTTGCTCCCTGTCAACTTCTTCAGCGGTAGGATAGCAAGGTTTCATTTGTGTCACATTTACTATGCGAAGATCCTCCCCAGTGTCCTCCAAGACGATCTCATAGTTCACAGGTCCTAGTTTTTGGACAATTCGGTAGGGACCTTTCCAACGTGGAGCAAGTTTGGCAGAATAAGACCTATCTGCCCTTGAGATGGGGTGAGTGCGAAGCCATATCCGATCTTGAATCTTGAAGTCAGCTTCTCTTCTTCCTTTGTCATAGTACTTTTTTTGTTTTTTGCGTGCCTTTTCCAAGTTGTGGGTAACCAGGTGTCTGAGTTCAGTCAATTGTTTGGCTGTGGGATATGCAGGCGAATCTGGATCACATAGGTGTGGTTGGAGTTCATTATCTAGGGGTCCTCTTAAAGAACGACCAAGGTTGAGTTCGGCAGGGGTCACTCCTGAGGATTCATGTACAGCCGAGTTGAGAGCAAAGCGGAATTCCGGTAAGTATTTATCCCAGGTTTTATGTTTTTCTTCCACATATGATGCAATCATTGCCTTGATGTTGCGGTTTATCCTTTCTGTTAGGTTGGTTTGAGGGTGGTATGGTGATGTCCGCTTCCGCTGGAGATTCCAACGCTTGCAGATGTCTTCAAACACAGATGATACAAACTGTGGACCTTGGTCGGAGAGGATGTAGGTTGGTGTACCCCAACGAGTGAGTATTTCTTTGTTCATAATGTGAGATACAGTCTCTGCTGTCGCCTTGCGGAGAGGAAATAGTTCTATCCAGCGAGTGTAATAGTCAACAAATACTATTACATACAGATTTCTGCTGGTACTGCGAGGTAATGGTCCCATGAGATCCACCCCTAGCATCTCCCAAGGTTTGTGGACTAGAGTCTGTTGAAGCTTTCCACGTGGTCTCCGGTTCTCAGGCTTGTAAAGCTGGCATACCTTACAATTGCGCACATAATCTCTCACATCCAGGCTCATCTTGGGCCAAAACACAAGGGCTTGTAATCGCTTGTATGTCTTATATCGTCCAAGGTGTCCGGATAAGGGATCGTCATGATAGTGATGAAGCAACTGTTGACGGAGAGACGATGGAATGTAGATTTGATGCAGAGATTTATGAGGTAATTGTGTCACTTTGTACACTTTATCTTCCACAATGGTGAATTTGGTTGTTGAACTCTCAATGATTTCTCCCGTTTCAGTGATTTTTGTATAAAGGCTCTGTACATCAGGATCAGTCTGCTGTGCTTTCCAGATATCCTCATCAGTTATTTGTAGATGTTGTGAGGTATCCTTCATTGAACGTAACACTGCAGCACAGGTGGGTGATTGATTGTAGTTCATTGGTGCTCTCGATAGGGCATCTGGCACTGTATTGTATTTACCTTTACGGTATTCTACCGTAAAGGTGAATTCTTGAAGGCGAAGAGCCCAACGGATCAATCTTGTGCTGGGTTTTGTGGTTTTAAAGACCCAGACGAGGGAAGAATGGTCAGTTATAACAGTAAAATGCCTCCCTTCCAGATAATATCGCCATTTTTCAAGAGCCCATACCACAGCAAGACACTCTTGTTTTGTGGTAGAATAATTTCTCTCTGCTCTATTTAAGGTGCGACTGGCAAAGGCAAGAACATGCTCTGACCCAAGTCCTGTTGTTTGAGCTAGGACAGCACCCAAACCAACTTCACTTGCATCTGTATAAACAATAAATGAAATTGAGAAATTTAGGATTTTAAGCGCATAATATTTATTGGTGAAGGTTCAGGCTGTTACAGTGTGTTCTAATTGGCTGACAACAGGTGTGTTCTGATTGGACCTCAAGCAGGTGTGTTCTAATTGGCCGACAACAGGTGTGTTCTAATTGGCCGACAACAGGTGTGTTCTGATTGGGCGTCAACAGATGTTCTCTTACTGCTGGTCAGACCACCAACAACTTGATTAATATATTCACCTTTTAATCATCAGAATCAGTCACTGAAGTAGAATCTGTTCATTACAGGGAGTTTTATATCATAACACATGAATATTCATCTGAATGAAGAGACCAAAGTTGTCTTTGAAGTTTTATTACAAAAATAATCAAACTAAGAATCAACAATAATAAACAAACAATAACAATGAATCAATCAAGGCTTAATTATCTTATCTAAGGCAAAATTGACTCTTTGAGCAGGAATTATTTCAGTTTATACGCGCATGAATTTAGACAAAGTTTGGCTATTTTAACAAATAGTTCCTTTGCATTTTTCGTTGAGAGAAGTTGTTTAATCTGATCGGATAAAGTCATTTATCATCACTGCAAGTCAGGAAATGATTTACCAAATTGCATCAGCTTAAAATAACATAACCAGACCAAGACATCATGTCACCAGGTTCTGCTCCTTACCGGGTCAGTGTTGAAGGCACCAGGTCACTCGTCTTTCTGGGGTTCTCTGGTGGATCAGACCAGACACACCGTGACTCGCCGGGAACTGTCCAAGGTAGCTGACCATCACTGTGACAGCTTCAAAATCGGGTCCAAAGACGAACCGCCTTCCGATCCGGAGCCGGAGATAATAATAATAATAATAATAATAATAATAATAATAATAATAATAATAATAATAATAATAATGAATTCAATTTATAACGCACTTTACATTAATGAAAATCTCAAAGTGCTACAAGGTGCAACAGAATTAAATGTCAATAAAACACGTAATAAAACAAGTAAAATCAATAACAATATCAACTAAGATGAACTCTCCACATTGGAAGTCCAAAACGAACTGCTTTTCACACAACAAATCTTTGTGCAAAACAACAGCTCTGAGGATATTGTTTAGACTACTCTCAGGAACATTGTGACTCCACTCTGAAGAAAACAGCTTCTGCTCAAAGACATATCTCTGAAGGAATAATCACTCTCTGACAACAGAACAGAGAAACATGTTATCCACATTGTAATATTTTACATGATTTCATTATGATGATTGAGAACAACAATCAAGTTATTCATGTGTGAACATGAATAACTTGTTAATCAAATAAAACAAACTTCATTAATGATTTGTTTTTCTTTCTTAGAAACAGGAAGAATAAGGTCAACATTTGTCAGACTGTAGCTGACTCTGTGTCCCTGACGAGAAATGTGTAGAAAAACATCAGACATTATTGAAGTCAGAGGTCACGATTCATGGTGAGTCTGAAAGATGAATAAGGGTCAGAGGTCATAGTTAGAGCAGTGCAGCTTCATGCTACAGTGTGGAGACTGACTCCAACATCTTCTGTGCAGCCTTCACCACTCTCTGTAGAGCTTTCCTCTCTTCAACTGTGCAGCCTCCATGCCACACGTTGATGCTGGAGCACAGGATGCTCTCCACTGCACACCTGTAGAACGAGGTGAGAACTGGGCTGCTCAGACCAGCTCGTCTCAGCCGTCTGAGGAAGTAGAGTCTCTGATGACCTTTCTTGATCAGGCTGGTGGTGTTGTTGCTCCAGCTGAGGTTATCATTCAAGTGTACACCCAAGTATTTGTAGCTGGAGACCACTTCCACTGCAGATCCACCTATGTTCAGTGGGGTGTGGGTGTGTTTGTTCCTTCTGAAGTCCACTATCATCTCCTTTGTCTTCTTCACATTGATGTGAAGGTTGTTCTTCCTGCACCAGCTCTCCTGGTGGTCCACCTCAGCAGGTGTGTTCTGATTGGGCGTCAGTGGGTGTTTTTGGCTGTAATGATGAAAGTGGCCTGTAGGGGACTTCAGCTGGTTTCTCGGTGTACCTACAGTCAAATAAATCCAGTCTATAAAGTGATAACTTACCTGTGGAGCTCCATAGATGTAGAGCACCAGTGGTTCATTTTCAGGGATGACAAACCATGATTTTTGCCAACTCCGCCCACTTCCTTTCTCCATAAGGTAAAGAAAACTACAGATGATGCTGTTCTCGGCTGCTAGCGAGGCCTGCTTCTATGGCAACAAGGAGGAAAAGGACAGACAATCCGTTTTAGTAACAGAAACACCTGGTGATGTCACTCTGATGTCACACTGACCTCCAGAATGGAACGCCTCCTCTGGCTGCTGCTGCTGCTCACACCACCAGGTGACGGAGATGCTCCCACCAGAGTCACATAACAGTCCACACAAACACGGTTGGTCCGGTTGTTGTCATAAGACAGACGAGCGCGAAACTCCGAACACTTCCCACAAATCACCTGAGACGACAGACAGACGGTCACATGACTGATGGAGATGATCACATGACTGTGGAGATGATCACATGACTGTGGAGATGATCACATGACTGGTGGAGATGATTACATGACTGGTGGGGATGATCACATGACTGATGGAGACGGTCACATGACTGGTGGAGATGATCACATGACTGATGGAGATGATCACATGACTGGTGGGGATGATCACATGACTGATGGAGACTGTCACATGACTGATGGAGACGGTCACATGACTGGTGGGGATGATCACATGACTGGTGGGGATGATCACATGACTGGTGATAATCACATGACTGGTGGAGATGATCACATGACTGGTGGGGATGATCACATGACTGATGGAGATGATCACATGACTGGTGATAATCACATGACTGGTGATAATCACATGACTGGTGGAGATGATCACATGACTGGTGGGGATGATCACATGACTGATGGAGACGGTCACATGACTGGTGGAGATGATCACATGACTGGTGGGGATGATCACATGACTGATGGAGACGGTCACATGACTGGTGGAGATGATCACATGACTGATGGAGATGATCACATGACTGATGGAGACGGTCACATGACTGGTGGAGATGATCACATGACTGATGGAGATGATCACATGACTGATGGAGATGATCACATGACTGATGGAGATGATCACATGACTGATGGAGATTATCACATGACTGATGGAGATGATCACATGACTGATGGAGATGATCACATGACTGGTGGAGATGATCACATGACTGATGGAGACGGTCACATGACTGGTGGAGATGATCACATGACTGGTGGGGATGATCACATGACTGATGGAGACGGTCACATGACTGGTGGAGATGATCACATGACTGATGGAGATGATCACATGACTGGTGGGGATGATCACATGACTGATGGAGACTGTCACATGACTGATGGAGATGATCACATGACTGATGGAGACTGTCACATGACTGGTGGAGATGATCACATGACTGGTGGGGATGATCACATGACTGATGGAGACGGTCACATGACTGGTGGAGATGATCACATGACTGGTGGGGATGATCACATGACTGATGGAGACGGTCACATGACTGGTGGAGATGATCACATGACTGATGGAGATGATCACATGACTGGTGGGGATGATCACATGACTGATGGAGACTGTCACATGACTGATGGAGATGATCACATGACTGGTGGGGATGATCACATGACTGATGGAGACTGTCACATGACTGATGGAGATGATCACATGACTGGTGGGGATGATCACATGACTGATGGAGACGGTCACATGACTGGTGGGGATGATCACATGACTGGTGGGGATGATCACATGACTGGTGATAATCACATGACTGGTGGAGATGATCACATGACTGGTGGAGATGATCACATGACTGTGGAGATGATCACATGACTGGTGGGGATGATCACATGACTGGTGGGGATGATCACATGACTGGTGGAGATGATTACATGACTGGTGGAGATGATTACATGACTGGTGGGGATGAACACATGACTGGTGGGGATGATCACATGACTGGTGATAATCACATGACTGGTGGAGATGATCACATGACTGGTGATAATCACATGACTGGTGGGGATGATCACATGACTGGTGATAATCACATGACTGGTGGGGATGATCACATGACTGGTGGAGATGATCACATGACTGGTGGGGATGAACACATGACTGGTGGGGATGATCACATGACTGGTGATAATCACATGACTGGTGGGGATGATCACATGACTGGTGATAATCACATGACTGGTGGAGATGATCACATGACTGGTGGGGATGATCACATGACTGGTGGAGATGATTACATGACTGGTGGGGATGAACACATGACTGGTGGGGATGATCACATGACTGGTGATAATCACATGACTGATGGAGATGATCACATGACTGGTGGAGATGATCACATGACTGTGGAGATGATCACATGACTGTGGAGATGATCACATGACTGGTGATAATCACATGACTGGTGGGGATGATCACATGACTGGTGGAGATGATTACATGACTGGTGGGGATGAACACATGACTGGTGGAGATGATCACATGACTGGTGATAATCACATGACTGATGGAGATGATCACATGACTGGTGGAGATGATCACATGACTGTGGAGATGATCACATGACTGTGGAGATGATCACATGACTGGTGGGGATGATCACATGACTGGTGGGGATGAACACATGACTGATGGAGATGATCACATGACTGGTGGGGATGAACACATGACTGTGGAGATGATCACATGACTGGTGGAGATGATCACATGACTGGTGGGGATGATCACATGACTGTGGAGATGATCACATGACTGTGGAGATGATCACATGACTGGTGGGGATGATCACATGACTGGTGGGGATGAACACATGACTGATGGAGATGATCACATGACTGGTGGGGATGAACACATGACTGTGGAGATGATCACATGACTGGTGATAATCACATGACTGGTGATAATCACATGACTGGTGGGGATGATCACATGACTGATGGAGACGGTCACATGACTGGTGGAGATGATCACATGACTGATGGAGATGATCACATGACTGATGGAGACGGTCACATGACTGGTGGAGATGATCACATGACTGATGGAGATGATCACATGACTGATGGAGATGATCACATGACTGATGGAGATGATCACATGACTGATGGAGATTATCACATGACTGATGGAGATGATCACATGACTGATGGAGATGATCACATGACTGGTGGAGATGATCACATGACTGATGGAGACGGTCACATGACTGGTGGAGATGATCACATGACTGGTGGGGATGATCACATGACTGATGGAGACGGTCACATGACTGGTGGAGATGATCACATGACTGATGGAGATGATCACATGACTGGTGGAGATGATCACATGACTGATGGAGTGTCACATGACTGATGGAGATGATCACATGACTGATGGAGACGGTCACATGACTGGTGGAGATGATCACATGACTGGTGGGGATGATCACATGACTGATGGAGACGGTCACATGACTGGTGGAGATGATCACATGACTGGTGGGGATGATCACATGACTGATGGAGACGGTCACATGACTGGTGGAGATGATCACATGACTGATGGAGATGATCACATGACTGGTGGGGATGATCACATGACTGATGGAGACTGTCACATGACTGATGGAGATGATCACATGACTGGTGGGGATGATCACATGACTGATGGAGACTGTCACATGACTGATGGAGATGATCACATGACTGGTGGGGATGATCACATGACTGATGGAGACGGTCACATGACTGGTGGAGATGATCACATGACTGGTGGGGATGATCACATGACTGGTGATAATCACATGACTGGTGGAGATGATCACATGACTGGTGGAGATGATCACATGACTGTGGAGATGATCACATGACTGGTGGAGATGATCACATGACTGGTGGAGATGATCACATGACTGGTGGAGATGATCACATGACTGGTGGAGATGATCACATGACTGGTGGGATGATCACATGACTGGTGGGGATGATCACATGACTGGTGATAATCACATGACTGGTGGAGATGATCACATGACTGGTGATGATCACATGACTGGTGGGGATGATCACATGACTGGTGATGATCACATGACTGGTGGAGATGATCACATGACTGGTGGAGATGATCACATGACTGGTGGAGATGATCACATGACTGGTGGAGATGATCACATGACTGGTGGGGATGATCACATGACTGGTGGAGATGATCACATGACTGGTGGAGATGATCACATGACTGGTGGAGATGATCACATGACTGGTGGAGATGATCACATGACTGGTGGAGATGATCACATGACTGGTGGAGATGATCACATGACTGGTGGAGATGATCACATGACTGGTGGGGATGATCACATGACTGGTGGAGATGATCACATGACTGGTGGAGATGATCACATGACTGGTGGAGATGATCACATGACTGGTGGAGATGATCACATGACTGTGGAGATGATCACATGACTGGTGGAGATGATCACATGACTGTGGAGATGATCACATGACTGGTGGAGATGATCACATGACTGGTGGAGATGATCACATGACTGGTGGGATGATCACATGACTGGTGGAGATGATCACATGACTGGTGGGGATGAACACATGACTGGTGGAGATGATCACATGACTGGTGATAATCACATGACTGATGGAGATGATCACATGACTGGTGGAGATGATCACATGACTGTGGAGATGATCACATGACTGTGGAGATGATCACATGACTGGTGGGGATGATCACATGACTGGTGGGGATGAACACATGACTGATGGAGATGATCACATGACTGGTGGGGATGAACACATGACTGTGGAGATGATCACATGACTGGTGGAGATGATCACATGACTGGTGGGATGATCACATGACTGTGGAGATGATCACATGACTGTGGAGATGATCACATGACTGGTGGGGATGATCACATGACTGGTGGGGATGAACACATGACTGATGGAGATGATCACATGACTGGTGGGGATGAACACATGACTGTGGAGATGATCACATGACTGGTGGAGATGATCACATGACTGGTGGAGATGATCACATGACTGGTGGAGATGATCACATGACTGGTGGAGATGATCACATGACTGGTGGAGATGATCACATGACTGGTGGAGATGATCACATGACTGGTGGAGATGATCACATGACTGGTGGAGATGATCACATGACTGGTGGAGATGATCACATGACTGTGGAGATGATCACATGACTGGTGGAGATGATCACATGACTGGTGGAGATGATCACATGACTGTGGAGATGATCACATGACTGGTGGGGATGATCACATGACTGATGGAGATGATCACATGACTGGTGGAGATGATCACATGACTGGTGGGGATGATCACATGACTGGTGGGGATGAACACATGACTGATGGAGATGATCACATGACTGGTGGGGATGAACACATGACTGTGGAGATGATCACATGACTGGTAGGGATGAACACATGACTGTGGAGATGATCACATGACTGGTGGAGATGATCACATGACTGTGGAGATGATCACATGACTGTGGAGATGATCACATGACTGGTGGGGATGATCACATGACTGGTGGGGATGAACACATGACTGATGGAGATGATCACATGACTGGTGGGGATGATCACATGACTGGTGGAGATGATCACATGACTGGTGGGGATGATCACATGACTGGTGGGGATGATCACATGACTGGTGATAATCACATGACTGGTGGGGATGATCACATGACTGGTGATAATCACATGACTGGTGGAGATGATCACATGACTGGTGGGGATGATCACATGACTGGTGGAGATGATTACATGACTGGTGGGGATGAACACATGACTGGTGGGGATGATCACATGACTGGTGATAATCACATGACTGATGGAGATGATCACATGACTGGTGGAGATGATCACATGACTGTGGAGATGATCACATGACTGTGGAGATGATCACATGACTGGTGATAATCACATGACTGGTGGGGATGATCACATGACTGGTGGAGATGATTACATGACTGGTGGGGATGAACACATGACTGGTGGAGATGATCACATGACTGGTGATAATCACATGACTGATGGAGATGATCACATGACTGGTGGAGATGATCACATGACTGTGGAGATGATCACATGACTGTGGAGATGATCACATGACTGGTGGGGATGATCACATGACTGGTGGGGATGAACACATGACTGATGGAGATGATCACATGACTGGTGGGGATGAACACATGACTCTGGAGATGATCACATGACTGGTGGAGATGATCACATGACTGGTGGGGATGATCACATGACTGTGGAGATGATCACATGACTGTGGAGATGATCACATGACTGGTGGAGATGATCACATGACTGGTGGAGATGATCACATGACTGGTGGAGATGATCACATGACTGGTGGGATGAACACATGACTGTGGAGATGATCACATGACTGGTGGAGATGATCACATGACTGGTGGAGATGATCACATGACTGGTGGAGATGATCACATGACTGGTGGAGATGATCACATGACTGGTGGAGATGATCACATGACTGGTGGAGATGATCACATGACTGGTGGAGATGATCACATGACTGGTGGAGATGATCACATGACTGGTGGAGATGATCACATGACTGGTGGAGATGATCACATGACTGGTGGAGATGATCACATGACTGGTGGAGATGATCACATGACTGGTGGAGATGATCACATGACTGGTGGAGATGATCACATGACTGGTGGAGATGATCACATGACTGGTGGAGATGATCACATGACTGGTGGAGATGATCACATGACTGGTGGGGATGAACACATGACTGATGGAGATGATCACATGACTGGTGGGGATGAACACATGACTGTGGAGATGATCACATGACTGGTGGGGATGATCACATGACTGTGGAGATGATCACATGACTGGTGGAGATGATCACATGACTGGTGGAGATGATCACATGACTGTGGAGATGATCACATGACTGGTGGGGATGATCACATGACTGGTGGGGATGAACACATGACTGATGGAGATGATCACATGACTGGTGGGGATGAACACATGACTGTGGAGATGATCACATGACTGGTGGAGATGATCACATGACTGTGGAGATGATCACATGACTGGTGGAGATGATCACATGACTGGTGATATCACATGACTGTGGAGATGATCACATGACTGGTGGAGATGATCACATGACTGTGGAGATGATCACATGACTGGTGGAGATGATCACATGACTGTGGAGATGATCACATGACTGTGGAGATGATCACATGACTGTGGAGATGATCACATGACTGGTGGGGATGATCACATGACTGGTGGGGATGAACACATGACTGATGGAGATGATCACATGACTGGTGGGGATGATCACATGACTGTGGAGATGATCACATGACTGGTGGAGATGATCACATGACTGGTGGAGATGATCACATGACTGGTGGAGATGATCACATGACTGGTGGAGATGATCACATGACTGGTGGAGATGATCACATGACTGGTGGAGATGATCACATGACTGGTGGAGATGATCACATGACTGGTGGAGATGATCACATGACTGGTGGAGATGATCACATGACTGGTGGAGATGATCACATGACTGGTGGAGATGATCACATGACTGGTGGAGATGATCACATGACTGGTGGAGATGATCACATGACTGGTGGAGATGATCACATGACTGGTGGAGATGATCACATGACTGGTGGAGATGATCACATGACTGGTGGAGATGATCACATGACTGGTGGAGATGATCACATGACTGGTGGAGATGATCACATGACTGGTGAGGATGAACGTACGTGTCCGCAGGCTTTGCAGTGGTGCCGTCTCTTGGTGATGGCGTTGAACGCCTCCTGGCACTTCATGCAGAGCGTCACTTCCTTCTCCCTGATCGGAGTTGGAGCTCGTTTCCCCAGCTCAGCACAACTCTGGAAAACAAACAGAACCAAGAGAAGTCATCTCCCCGGTGGTTCTGCCTGTGGTGCTACAGAGGTACCACTGGGGGCAGCGCAGCGGTACCGGGGAGTGAGGCGGAGTGGACTCCTCATCTCGCAGAGGATAGTTCAGCTGTCTGAAGCTCTCTGCAGAATCCCCGTAGCGTTGGACCATGACCCGGATGGCCTGAACACAGAACCACAACAACATAAACAGTTGATTTTCTCAACTCGTGATGAAACAGAGAACTCTGCTGAACCTTGGAGACAAACCACAACAGTTTTTAATGAAACCACCAGTGAGTTCACAGCAGACCTCTGGTTCTGGTTCTGGTTCTGGTTCTGGTTCTGGTTCTGGTTCTGGTTCTGGTTCTGGTTCTGGTTCTGGTTCTGAAGTTGACAGATAACGACTGTGTGAAGAGCTCACACATCAGAGGCGGGATGTGTGTGTGTGTGTGTGTGTGTGTGTATGTGTCACACCTCTCTTACTTTTTACAAGTGCATAGTTACCATGGAAACATCAGAGTTAGTTGTTAGGATACAAAACTAAATATATTTTATCCTCAGTATCCTCCAGGTGCTCGTTGTCACTGATTCTGTTCAGAACTTTTATGGACAGAACTTCTCGGTGGAGGGAGTCCGGTTCAGTGTCCTCAGGATTCATCTCTGCTCTTTGCAGATGATGTGGTCCTGTTGGTGACATCATGCCGTGATCATCAGCTGTCACTCGAGTGGTTCACAGCCGAGTGAGAAGCAGCTGGGATTAGAACCAGCACCTCCAGATGTGAGGTCATGGTCCTCAGACAAAAGAGTGGGTTGTTCTCTTCAGGTCGAGGTTCTGCCTCAAGTGGACGAGTTCGACTATCTCATGGCTCTGGTCAAGTGACAGAAGAATGGAGCGTGAGACTGACAGTGGGCTTGGTGCAGCGTCTGCAGTATTGAGGACTCTGTACCGGTCCATTGTGGTGAAGAGAGAACTGAGCTCTGCTCACTGGTCAGTCTACGTTCGTCCTGCACCTTTTTTACAAGATTGTCCTAAAAACAACAAAAAGACGTTTGTTCACCTGAATCCAGTCGTTCTTCTCCTCCGCCGTCCTGCACACACACAACCGGATCAGTCACACACAACCAGCTGCACAAACTGTGTGTGTGTTTCTGTGTGTGTGTGTGTGTGTGTGTGTGTTTGTGTGTGTGTGTGTGTGTGTGTGTGTGTGTGTGTGTGTGTGTGTGTGTGTGTGTGTACCGGGCCTGCAGCTCCAGGGATCTCTTTTTCCCAGACACCAGAAATGTTCTGGACCCAGTGGCACTGCTCGTCTCCTTCAGCTGTTGATGAAAACATTCACTGTTAGCTTTGCTGACCCAGAACCCCATCCATCATCCATCCATCATCCATACATCCATCATCCATCCATCATCCATACATACATACATAAATACATACATACATACATACATCCATCATCCATCATCCATCCATACATCCATACATACATCCATCATCCATCCATCCATCATCCATCCATCCATCCATCATCATCATCCATACATCCATCATCCATCCATCATCCATCCATCCATCCATCCATACATACATACATACATACATACATACATCATCCATCATCCATCCATCATCCATCCATCATCCATTCATCCATCCATACATCCATACATACATCCATCATCCATCCATCCATCCTTCATCCATCCATACATACATACATCATCCATACATACATCATCCATACATCATCCATCTGAAGGGAACATGAGGGAGACCATATATTGTGTCTTTAAACACATATAGTGCCACCCAGATGTTAAGGATTTTAGCAGGGGTCAGTATTAAGCTGACCTCTTTATCCTTAATTAATTTACTTATTCAGATTGAATAGTAATTTCACGGATTCTTTTCTTTTTCAGTTTACCCAATATTTCTGTGATCTTTATGATGGATAAATAAATAAAGCCATTAAGTGACAGAGACGTTAACTTAGTTTGATATGTCAAAGACACTATCATTTATTTAAAATAAATCAACTAAATTAACACCATTACACTTGATTGACATGATTTCACTTTCTTTCAATTTAACACATCAGCACACTTGAATGTAACACAACAGACTTCAATACTGGATGTTAAACATATTTAGTCTGAGGGCTCTTTAACTTAAATATAGTTTCCAGATAGATTGAGGGAAAGGAGATAGGAGGAAGATGGAGAGATGGTTTAAAGGAAATTATATTGAGCATGTTACCAAAAGTGACACTTCCCATCCGACTTCTGCTAAACTCCAGGTACGTTTGTAAACAGCTCTTTACCTTCGACGACGAGTCTGATAAAGAAATGACACCAGCCTTTCAGATGCACAGAGTCCTTCAGGCCCAGCACGTCCGAGCTGGTTCTAGTTTACGTTTTCAACGTCTCCTGGTTTCGCGTTGGTCATCAGAAAATGCGTCAGCTCCTGGCCTCTGACTTCAAGATAAACTTATTCCAGGAAGGAATAAACAAAGTTTTGAGCTTACGCTCGTTCGAAGTGGACTCATAACAGCATGTTATTAGTCCTTAACTGGATGACGTGTCCTTAGCGTGTGACTGAGTTCATCCAGCTCTTTGGGAAAGGTTCACATCTCTTTGAAGTTCCCAGCAGACTCTGAAGCGTTTCAGCAAAACTTAGAACTTAAAAGAAGATCATGAGAGGAGTGAGACTTGTGTCTTTTTCATTGGTCCGTGGACCAGCGAGGAGTTCTCTTGCCGTTATCACGACCCAAGGTTACAGCCAGCAGCAGAGGGAAATGTTTAGGAAAAGACAGACTCATAGACTCCAAGAGGAAAAACACTTGGATTAGCGTCTTAACACTTCTAAAACAAATCTGAAAAGCACAGTTTGACATAAAATTCAACTCTGACACCATTATATGGTCAAGTAACACAGTAATACTCCATATTAAAAGAATAACACAGCATAACATATATCATGAAAATGACAAAAGTTATTCTTTTGATCACATTAGAATAAAATCAAAGATAGAAATAGTCTCTTTTGGTGACTATGTTCTCAGATTACAACTAATGGAATAATTTGTAGTAAATGTCTTGCTTTACTGAGAGGTCAGTAAAGGTCATCTCTGGAACAGTTCAAAAATACACAGGTGTATCAAAGTGGACACGGTCATGCCCACTACACATCCATACATACATACATACATACATACATACATACATCATCCATCCATCCATCCATCATCCATCCATCCATCATCTATCATCCATCCATCCATCATCCATCCATCCATCCATCATCCATCCATCATCCATCATCCATCATCCATCATCCATCCATCCATCATCCATCCATCATCCATCCATCCATCATCCATCATCCATCCATCATCCATCCATCC
>JBBPBX010012867.1:0-15193 GCA_038048925.1 Garcialebias charrua
ATATATATGACATATATTGACATATAATTGACATATATATAAATTGACATATATAGGGGGTCACCTGTATATATATATATATATATATACAGGTGACCCCCTACCTACGACTCCATCGACCTACGGCCGCCCGGACCTACGAACGTATCATATTTAATAAAAACATGACATTACAATTTTTTTCTTTTTTTTTGTGTTTAAATGTTCTTAATTTCATGTGTACAGCACTTTGTTGCAGCTGTGGTTGTTTTAAAGGCTTTATAAATAATAAATATGATAAAAATTATCATTTCTGATCATTTTTGTCATGATTGCGCAATAATTGTGCACTTCGGTCATAACAGGAAGAAGTTCTCCAGTTTACACGGTCACAAGTTAAGGCAGAACACCGGAGGCCATCTTAGGTCAGTCACGGCTGCTTTGAATGTCTCCAGTTTACAGGGTCACTAGGTAAAGCAGAACACCGGATGCCATCTTAGGTCAGTTACGACTGCAGACAGCCAGGTTTGGAAGACTGGTGACCAGGATCGCCTCATATGGATTAATTACTAGCTGGAAACGTCTCTGTGAACTCTGTGGATGTCTCAGGCAGCCGCGGATTTATCGCCGATCGTGCCAGGCCGCCGCGCGAACACCTCCGGCCTGGCTAGCTCCAGAAGCTAACACGGGACGCAGCAGCGGCTTTGACCACCTCAAAGTAAGAAATTATATTTTTATTTAATTTATATTTTTATTACTGTACTGTATTAATTAATTACACTGTGTTAGGTGTGTTAGGATAGGCGAAGTACGTACAGTACAGTACTTGGTACCACAAAAAAAAAAAATACAGGACATCCCCGAGTGACGAGTGGACGGACCGGTCGACCTGCGAACATATCGACCTGCGAACCGTTCTTAGGTCCCGAAGTTGTGCGTAAATCGGGGGTTGGGTGTATATATATATATGAAATTAAAAATGTGAGCACAGAAAACAACAGATGCTTGTTCAGTATCATACATTTGTTGTCAGGTAACCTGCAGATACAAATACTAAAATTATATAACATTAAATTCTAAGCATTACAGAATTATTATTATTTTCACTTTGGAGATTGTTTTTAATATCCTGCAGATCATACATCATTCGAACACCAAACTAAGATCAGTTAGGTCTTTTAGGTTGTATGATGATATTACAGTGTCTTTCCCAAAACCCCGACATCCGAATAAATGCTCTGCTTCTTCACGTTTTCACTCCTCCCGACTCTTTGGTCCGTTCTCTTGTTTGTAAAGTTTGGCACAGAATAAACCAAAGCGTCCTCAGGTGTCTGTAAAGAAAAAAGCAAAACAGTTTGACAGGCAAAAAAAAATTACAAGATTCATGCACCAAACATCTAACGTACTTACCAGCTGACTTTGTTGAACAGCCATTACTCCAGCTTCAACATCAGCAGCTAAATGATAGAATGATAAATTACAAATATGTACGCAACAAATTAAAGAACAGTATGAATAGAAATTGCATTAAAGTCAGGTTGTAATACCATTGCTGTTACACTTTAGCTTCTTGATTTTGTAAATAAGCAGGACAATAACTGTCACGCTTATGGAAAAAGCAGCACACAACAGAACAAGAAGTTTGACGGTCCCCCGGGAACCAGAGAGTGGAGATGGTGCTAAAAACATGCCAAGAGAAAACAACACAAAACATGAGGTATTGAGTCCCTGGGAGATGTACAAAACGATGGGGTGCCGTTTGTAAAGTTACACAGTCAAAAATTAACATAAATATTTTGGTTTATTTAGCCTCTAATAAGCAAAAAATTAGTTTTTTTTAAATCAAAGTCATTATGTTAACCATGTCATTCATACATTTATAAATGTCATGGTTCCAAACTAAATATTTAATTTACAAGCTAAATGTTTAGTTTACAAACTAAATACTTAACTTTAAATTTAAAAATTTAGTAAACTAAATATTTTGATGGAAATTAAATATTTAATTCACAAGCTAAATATTTATTTTCAAAACTAAACATTTAATTTCTAAGCTAAAAATTTAATTTCTAAAATAAATATTTATTTTGCTATCTAAATATTTAACTCTCACCTAAATATCTAGCTAGCAAGTTAAATATTTAGTTAGCAAATAAAATATTTAGTTTAGGAATTCAATATTTAGCTTAGAAATTAAATGTTTAGTTTGGAAATTAAATGTTTAGTTTGGAAATTAAATATTTAGTTTTCAAAATAAATATTTAGCTTAGAAATTAAATATTTAATTTACACCTAAATATTTAGTTTACTAACTATATGTTTAACTTGAAAGTTATGTATTTAGTTTGTAAACTATATATTTGTTTATGTTTATGTTTATTAAATTTGTTCATTTTTTTACAAAAGAAACAATACAAGACAATCTCATAAATGATTGTGTACAAAATGTAAAAAAATGAAAGGTAGCAGAAAGAAGAATAAATCTTATTATATCTGCCCCTTACTTCCAACAATCAGATTAAACAACAATAATCAACCATGTAAACAATAATAATCTTCAAACAACTTTTTCCAACAATCGGATTAAACAATAATAATCTTCAGCCAACAGTACAAAATGACTAACTCTTTCTAATTTTCTAACTAATTCATTCATTCATTCATTCAACCTTTATTTAGTCAGGTAAATCTTTTGAACCTCATGGGCTCATTTACGAAAGCGACCTGCTAAAACTAAAGAACATTGAACAGCAGTGGTAGAATTTCCTTAAACAATAAACAATAAACAAACAAACAATAAACAATAGAAAACAAAAGAGAGAAAAAAACAAAAGAAACTTTTTTTTTTTAACAAAGTATTGTAGGAGGTGGTGAAGAGACAAACGCTGAAACACATTACCCGAAGCTAAAAAGTTAGCATGCATTAAAGGCCCAGCTCCTCGCGTCTCACAAGGCAGTGACGAGAACGACACAGCGTCTATTAAACGCCTGTTAGCCATATCAACCAGGAGCCCGTGAGCACAAAGAAAATCAGCCCCTAAAATAGGGACTGAGCTAGCAGCTACCACAAAGTTCCACTGGAAGTCTCGTTCATGGAAACGAACAGTCACCAACCTTTCACCAAACGTCCTGATGGGTGAGCCGTTAGCCGCGGTTAGCTGCGGCCCGCAGCCTTCAGCCAACGTGTCGGAGCCAGACGGGGGAACAAGGCTCTTCTGCGAACCAGAGTCCACCAGGAACCGCCTCCCCGACCTCGAGTCTTCGATGAAAAGCAGCCTTTCCTTGTCGCCAACGGCCGCGGCTGCTAGCGTGCGTTGGCGTTGTCGTTTCCCTGAGGCTTGAAACTGCACGGCGGGACGCACCTTCGTGCTTTGGCGCCAAAACGTTGGTGGAAGAAACAAAAGGTGGCTCCTGTCCGCCTGCGGGTAGCGACCCCTGCTACCACCGATGGCTCGTCCGGCGCTGAGGGCGTTGCTTGAAACTCGGGCGCTGCTGGAGATCCGTGGGCCGCCATCTGGACTTCGAAGGTCCTTGTCGTTAGAAGAATGCGGTCAGCTTCTCCGGCCAGCGCGCGGTAATTCTTCTGCTGCAGAAGCGGGGAGTTTGCCAGGACATTACGCACTGGTGCTGGAAACTTGCGGAGGAGAAGGTGGCGGAAAAGGAACTCGCAGTCGCCTGAGCCCCGCAAGGCTAACATGCCTTCCACTAGCTCCAGAGCTGTGCCATCGCCCAAACCGGGGAAGGAAAACAGTTTCTCCGCGCGCTCCGCGTCTGAAAGCGTATAACGCTGCAGAAGGAGCTCCTTGATTGCGGCGTATTTCCCTTGTGCAGGAGGGTCCTCGAGCAGGCTCATTACCCGCTGGGCTGACCGTGGGTCCAGCGCCGCGACCACATGGTGGTATTTGGTGTCGTCTGAAGAAATCCCGCGAAGGACGAACTGCGATTCGACGTGAGCAAACCACGCCGGAGCGGCGTTCAGCCAGAAGTCCGGCATCCTGGCGGACACCGCAAAAGCGAGCGAGGCCGCCTGTGGGGGTTCCACCACAGGGGACAGCTGAAGGGAGCTGGCTGTAGCTTCCTGCGTCGACATATTCAGCTCACGAGGGTCACCAATTGTAGGAGGTGGTGAAGAGACGACACGGGAGACGGGATGCAGATCTTCACTTTATTCACTCCTACTTTCAACTGGCGGGAAAACCACCCAACACCGCCTTATATACCAACATAACATCCGGTCCTCTGGACCTTTCACAATAAAAGCATCCTTAACACCTTGGGTCCACTGGGTGTGAGTAGAGCCCCCTAGTGGTCCACCACAATATCTCAGACAAAAATTGGTTTATAAATATGAAAAAATACATAAATACGTTGTTTCGGTGTATAAGTCGCAGGGCATGTAAATATGCAAAAACTCACAACTTGTATGCTGAAAAATACAATACAGTACTTCATTTTCCTCCCACAGACAAAAAAACATGCATGTCAAGTTAATTGTAAATACATTTTCTGTAGGTGTGAGTGAGAGCTTTATTTTTTTTCAAATTTTTTTTCAATTTTCTTTTATAGATGGCCTCCCTTCTCACCTTACAGCCATCCTCTTCACACCATTATGATTTTAAAAAATAGGATAGAAAGAAAGGAAAGACGGAAAGTAAGACTAAAGAATATAATAAATATACACAACGAAAGCACGAGGCTTTCAGTGCTTTCAGTGAGTGAGAGCTTTAATTGTTGTCTCATTTGTCTCCATGTGGTCCTGTGATGGATTTGTGACATGTTCTCACACAGTGGTAGAACACCGGCTGTGACCCGAAAGGGAGACAAGCAGGTAAAGAAAATGGAAGGCTGTTGTCATGCAGCTTTAGAAACACTTGTCTTGTCTCAAACCCACATCCTGTTGTCATGTGTGTGCACGGCTGTGTGCATGTGATTCAAAGAGAAGCGGGAAGTGAATATAAATTTTGTTTTTGGCTGATGAAAATATCAATTCAATCATAAAATTTTTAATTAAATCAAATGCTCCTTTTTCAAAAAAGTATTTTTGGACTTTATAGAAAAAAATACAGTTTAGTTGTAAAGTTTATGGTAGTTGTGCTCCATTTAGCCGTTGT
Organism: Garcialebias charrua; assembly: GCA_038048925.1. Taxonomy (NCBI): domain Eukaryota; kingdom Metazoa; phylum Chordata; class Actinopteri; order Cyprinodontiformes; family Rivulidae; genus Garcialebias; species Garcialebias charrua. The sequence continues at coordinate 5,091 of JBBPBX010012867.1, forward strand.
ATTTATCTGGATAATATACTGTAAATATAGCTGATGGTGATAGGCTGCAGGCGATGGTATGAACTTGAAAAAGTCATTGTTACAAAAGTATAATTGAAACCTTTTAAATACATTTAAATTGTTCCTTATTTCAGTTCATGCTAGATTAAAATGTATTCCTAACCACAAAAGGGAAAAAAGAGAAACAAAGCCTGTCAAACCAGGCAGAGAAAGGCAGGAGTGTAAAAAATTAAGTAGGTCAGACTCACCAAAGTAGACAGGCTTTCCACAGATTGGACAGTAGCCTACCATGGTCTGCAATTATTTATCACACAGGGATTGTGTGTTTGTACGAACTTAGGCTTGGGTTGTGATGGATTTTATCCTGCGAGCGCATGTGTTTGCATGTGAGCGCTAGCTGAAAATCAACAGGAAAACCATTGAATTGTAAGTATGTCAGCATCTTGTGAAGTCAAACCCGGATGTGGTGACAAGGACGTCACAGGAAGAGAGTCGGGTTTGAGATTTAAAATGTGAACAGTCATAGGTGGAAAACCAGAGGCAACCAACAACTCTGTTTTCCACACAGTCTAAAAAACACAGATAGAAAAACATATATATAAGTTCAGTAGATCTTTTTATAATCATGTGTAGATGACAATCATGTAAAAAAAAATGTGTGAGAAGAGAAAGACAGAAAAAGAAAACCCCAGCTGTCAGCAGCTCAAATTCCAGCTCTTCTCCCCTTTCCGGCTCCTTTCACCCACTTTTCTAGATTAAAGACGAGGACTTGAGCCTCTGAATTGGAAGGAAAAAAAAGGAAACCCAACACTTGTCTTTCTTTTCCTCTGTCTGTTCCCCTTTTCTCTCACCATCACACCCCCACCCTCACAAGTCCGTCTTTCTATCTTTACTGGGACTTTGCATTGACTTCCATTCATTTTTCATTAATTTCTGTAGACTAACCCTTTGACCCTTACCCTAAAACCTAACCATTACCAGTACATACCTTACACTAAACCTAACCATTACCAGTACATACCTTACCTTACCCTAAACCTAACCATTACCAGTACCTAACCCTAAACCTAACCACTACCAGTACATACATTACCCTAAACCTAACCATAACCCTAAACCTAACCATTACCAGTACATACCTTACCCTAAACCTAACCATTACCAGTACCTAACCCTAAACCTAACCATTACCAGTACATACCTTACCCTAAACCTAACCATTACCAGTACATACCTTACCCTAAACCTAACCATTACCATTACCAGTACCTAACCCTAAACCTAACCATTACCAGTACATACCTTACCCTAAACCTAACCATTACCAGTACCTAACCCTAAACCTAACCATTACCAGTACATACCTTACCCTAAACCTAACCATTACCAGTACATACCTTACCCTAAACCTAACCATTACCAGTACCTAACCCTAAACCTAACCATTACCAGTACATACCTTACCCTAAACCTAACCATTACCAGTACCTTACCCTAAACCTAACCATTACCAGTACATACCTTACCCTAAACCTAACCATTACCAGTACCTAACCCTAAACCTAACCATTACCAGTACATACCTTACCCTAAACCTAACCATTACCAGTACCTAACCCTAAACCTAACCATTACTAGTACATACCTTAACCTAAACCTAACCATTAACAGTACATACCTTACCCTAAACCTAACCATTACCAGTACCTAACCCTAAACCTAACCATTACCAGTACATACCTTACCCTAAACCTAGCCATTACCAGTACCTAACCCTAAACCTAATCATTACCAGTACATACCTTACCCTAAACCTAACCATTACCAGTACCTAACCCTAAACCTAACATTACCAGTATGTATACCTAACATTAAACTTAACCATTACCAGTACATACCTTACCCTAAACCTAATCGTTACCAGTACATACCTTACCCTAAACCTAACCATTACCAGTACCTAACCCTAAACCTAACATTACCAGTACAGTATACCTAACATTAAACTTAACCATTACCAGTACATATCTTACCCTAAACCTAATCATTACCAGTACATACCTTACCCTAAACCTAACATTACCAGTACAGTATACCTAACATTAAACTTAAACATTACCAGTACATACCTTACCAGAGATGGGGACTCGAGTTTGGGACTCGGACTCGAGTCGCACTTAAGTCGCAAAAACAGAGACTTCAGACTCGACTCGGACTTGCATTCAAAAGACTTCCAACTCGACTCGGACTCGCCATTTGAGACTCGTGAGCATCGAGAATTGTTCTGAACCGGGACTAACTGTGCGGTTTTCCCGAAATCGTTCAAAATATTAATTTGCGATTCCTATGTTCGATGCTAGTTAGCCAACCGGAAGTAGCCGCCACCGAAAACCAACGAAGAAGAATCCACCGGAAGTGTGCATCTGCTATCGATAGCGTACTAATTTAATAAAATGACCAGTCAGGTCAGTGCAGCACTTGCAATAATTTTCTATCATGCAAAGGAGGGTGGAGAAGTAAAATAGTGTCCCGTCTTTGACGTACTCCACCGGATTATTTTTGCTTCGTATCCGACCGGAAGTACAGAGTAGTCCGTCTGCAAAACGCTCCGCCGAACTTTTCGCTAATCGCTACCTCTTCGACTCCATCAGGTAAATAAATAAACTATAAACTACATCTCATACCAACATTAAGGCAGCTAACAAGTTATACTCCGCTTAAAGCGGTAAGTCAGCTCAAATACACACGATGCTAACGTTAGCTTGTATTTTTTCTTAGACAAACGACCTGAAATGGCTTCACAGTGTTCAGTTCACCAGTGACTGTCCAAGGTAAAAACGTCAGTGTTAACTGAATGAAGAGTGCCACAGAACAGTTACAGCATATGTTGTGAAAAGGTTGCATCCCTTTTCAGATGTGGATTCAATTCAACCATGGACTGCACTTACATTGCACTCAAATCCAACACTTATTAACATTCTTAATTCATTTAAAGTTCTCTGTGTCTTTTAAAATGTTTTAATGTCTCTAGTTTTCATTATTATATAATTTCTGTTTATGTTCTCTTTCATTCCATTATGAGTGAATGTCACAGTTTGAAGAATTATTGAATAGGTTAGTTAGGCAATAACAACAGAGCTAATAATTGTACACATTCTCAGTCTTAAAAATGATTTAATAATCTCTTTTTACTGATAATACTGATAAACCTGTTGTTTGTTTAGGAACTTCCTGCAGTCTGTCCAGAAAGTCTCCACTGGAGGAGCGTTTTGCTGAGGAAGAGGCACAACATAATGTCACAGCTCCATGTCCATGAAGAAACAAATGGAGAGAGGGCTGCAGATACCAGGACATCCCACCAGCTGTTCTGTCTGAGGATCCTGCTGCAGGTGGAACCAGGTTAGCCCATCAGTGGGAGCTCAGTAACATGACTGCAGCATCAGACACTTAACAATATTATTTGTACTGTATAATAATAATGTCCCAATGGCCAGCTTCTGTAGCCGAGGATCAGACCGCCAGGGTCCCCGCCCTCGGCCGCCACCCATCTCACATTGCACCCGACCCCTTTGGCCCCTCCCACAGGTGGTGAGCCCATGGGAAGGGGGACCCACGTCTCCTCTTCGGGCTGTGCCCGGCCGAGCTCCATGGGTAAAAGCCCGGCCACCAGGCGCTCGCCAGCGTGCCCCACCTCCGGGCCTGGCTCCAGAGTGGGGCCCCGGTGACCCGCGTCCGGGCGAGGGAAAACTTAGTCCATTAATTGTACTCATCATAGGGGTTTTTGGGCTGCGCTTTGTCAGATCCCTCACCTAGGACCTGTCTGCCTTGGGTGACCCTTCTAGGGGCATGAAGCCCCTGACAGCATAGCTCCTAGGATCATTGAGACACTCAAACCCCTCCACCACGGTAAGGTGGCAGCCCAGGGAGGGGCGGGGAGGAGGTCCTGCCCCAAGTGGAGGAGTTTAAGTATCTCGGGATCTTGTTCACGAATGAGGGAAAACTGGAGCGTGAGATCGATAGGCGGATAGGTGCAGCGTCCGCAGTGAAGCGGGCGCTGTACCGGTCTGTCGTGGTGAAGAGAGAGCTGAGTCAAAAGGCAAAGCTCTCAATTTACCGATCGATCTACGTTCCCACCCTCATCTATGGTCATGAGCTTTGGGTTATGACCGAAAGAACAAGATCTCGGATACAAGCGGCTGAAATGAGTTTTCTCCGCAGGGTGGCTGGACTCTCCCTTAGAGATAGGGTGAGAAGCTCAGTCATCCGGGAGGGACTCGGAGTAGAGCCGCTGCTTCTCCACATCGAGAGGAGCCAGTTGAGGTGGCTCGGGCATCTGGTTAGGATGCCTCCTGGACGCCTCCCTGGTGAGGTGTTCCGGGCACGTCCCACCGGGAGGAGACCCAGAGGAAGACCCAGGACGCGCTGGAGGGACTATGTTTCTCGGCTGGCCTGGGAACGCCTTGGGATTCCCCCGGAGGAGCTGCTCCAAGTGGCTGGGGAGAGGGAAGTCTGGGCCTCCCTACTTAGGCTGCTACCCCCGCGACCCGACCCCGGATAAGCGGAAGAAGATGGATGGATGGATGGATGGATGGATGGTATAATAATAATAATAATACTGTATATGTTTGTGAGTCCTCCATGTTGGCTCTCTGCCCTATGAGAAATTCATAGTAAATGTAACAAAAAGGAAAATGTTCATAGCATTAAATTCAAACAGAAGTTCAAATTATTTCATCCTGAAATAATAATAATAATAATAATTAATTCAATTTATAACGCACTTTTCATTACTGAAAATCTCAAAGTGCTACACATATATTGAATGCTACACACATTCATAAACCGGTGGCGGCAGACTACCATGCAAGATGCTTTCCAGTCCTACCGGAATAATAACTCTGGCTAACTACTGTAGCTTTTTTATAACATGGAGTTAAACTCAAAGCAGTCTCCTCAGATAAATAGTGTTACCATTATTTTTATATTAAAGTTTCTGTTAACTTATTATTTTTATATTTGATTGTTTCTGTTCAGTGCCCTGAGACAACTTGTGACTTGGAGCTATACAGTATAAATAAACTGAACTGAATTGAATTGAGGAGAGACATTTAATGTAATGTTTTGGCCTCTACATTCAGATAAAAATAAGCTGTAACGTGTAGTCAGTCACTGCCTAAAAGGTTGTTAGCAGCTGCTACAAACAAGCTTAGCGTCAGTGTGTTAATCTAATGTTAACCTGGATATTTTTAAAAGGAGAGACATTTAATGTCCATTGTTTGCGAATGAATAGCATACATTCATTCACGGTGTCACTCAAATATTAGGGACTTGACTTGGACTTGACTTGGACTTGAGATCAGAGACTTGAGACTTGACTTGGACTTGAGATCAATGACTTGAGACTTGACTTGGACTTGACCTGGACATGAGATCAGAGACTTGAGACTTGACTTGGACTTGAGATCAGAGACTTGAGACTTGACTTGGACTTGCAAAAAATGACTTGTGAGCATCTCTGTACCTTACCATAAACATAATCATACCTTACCTTAAACCTAACCATTACCAGTACCTAACCCTAAACCTAACATTACCAGTACAGTATACCTAACATCAATCTTAACCATTACCAGTACATACCTTTCCCTAAACCTAACCATTACCAGTACCTAACCCTAAACCTAATATTACCAGTACATACATTACTCTAAACCTAACCATTACAGTACCTAACCCTAAACCTAACCATTACCAGTACCTAACCCTAAACCTAACCATTACCAGTACCTAACCCTAAACCTAACATTACCAGTACATACATTACTCTAAACCTAACCATTACAGTACCTAACCCTAAACCTAACCATTACCAGTACCTAACCCTAAACCTAACCATTACCAGTACCTAACCCTAAACCTAACCATTGCCAATACTTAAACCTAACCATTACCAGTACCTAACCCTAAACCTAACCATTACCAGTACCTAACCCTAAACCTAACCATTACCAGTACCTAACCCTAAACCTAACCATTACCAGTACCTAACCCTAAACCTAACCATTGCCAATACTTAAACCTAACCATTGCCAGTACCTAAGCCTAAACCTAACCATTACCAGTACCTAACCCTAAACCTAACCATTACCAGTACCTAACCCTAAACCTAACCATTGCCACTACCTAACCCTAAACCTAACCAGTACCAGTACCTAACCCTAACCATTACCAGTACCTAACCCTAAACCTAACCATTACCAGTACCTAACCCTAACCCTAACACATCCTCAGTTCACATTTTTGTCCTAAACCTAACTTCTAACTGCCAACAACACTTGAACCTTATGAGGACCGGGCTTTGGTCTCCACAAAGAGTGGTTGGTCCTTACAAAGTAACATAAACACACACACACACACACACACACACACATTATGAAGCTTCACTTCTTTCCAATGACATCACAAAAAGAGGTAGCGTCTAAAAAGCAGAAAGAGAGGCCAGGCATGGTGGAGGGACAGATGGGGGGTGGGCGGCGGAGGCTGTTACTCCCCTGGGATGGGTGATGGAGGCAGACCTGGGGAGGGACAGAGGGGGGTGAGGTAACAGTAGCCAGACTCGGCTCAGCGGGGACAAAGAGGATGAACTGTCATGAACTTCACGGGGCAGAACGAGGCCACTGGAGTCACTGTGGAGGACAGTCAGTGTCTGTCTCGTCGTGTGTCAGAGTCAGAGAGTCAGAGAGTCTTTATTGTCATTTGCACCGCATGTGGTACATGAGATGAAAACGAGATTATGTACACGAGGTCCCAGTTACATCCAACAACAATGAAAGAGAAAAACAGTAATAACATCTAGAACTAACTAAGAAAAACATCAACTAGTAATACACTAAGCCTAATATAGTGGGAATAAACAGCAGCACGAACATGAGTTTGTATGAGCAGATGGTCACAGATGAACACAGATGAACACAGCAACAAGAAAACAGATCAGCATCAGCATGATGTGATATTTTGCAGTGTTTATTTTTTATTTTATTTTTATTTATTCATGAGTCTAACAGCCTCAGGGTAGAAGCTGTTCCTCAGTCTAGTGGTTCTACATTTGATGCTCCTCAACCTCCGTCCTGAGGGGAGTGGGGCAAAGAGTGAGTGTGCTGGGTGAGTGAGGTCTTTCATGATGCAGGTGGCTCTTTTCCTGCATCTGGAGGTGTAAATGTCTGTGATGGTGGGGAGACTGACTCCAACAGACTTCTGTGCAGCCTTCACCACTCTCTGTAGAGCTTTCCTCTCTTCAACTGTGCAGCCTCCATGCCACACGTTGATGCTGGAGCACAGGATGCTCTCCACTGCACACCTGTAGAAGGAGGTGAGAACTGGGCTGCTCAGACCAGCTCGTCTCAGCCGTCTGAGGAAGTAGAGTCTCTGATGACCTTTCTTGATCAGGCTGGTGGTGTTGTTGCTCCAGCTGAGGTTATCATTCATGTGTACACCCAAGTATTTGTAGCTGGAGACCACTTCCACTGCAGACCCACCTATTTTCAGTGGGGCATGGTTGTGTTTGTTCCTTCTGAAGTCCACAATCATCTCCTTTGTCTTCTTCACATTCATGTGAAGATTGTTCTCTTTGCACCAGCTCTCCAGGTGTTCCACCTCCTGTCTGTAGCTGGACTCATCATTGTTTGTAATGCATCCCACCACCGCTGTATCATCTGCAAACTTAACAATATGACAGCCTGGAAGTGTGGCTGTACAATCATATGTGAGCAGAGTGAACAGAAGGGGGCTCAGCACACATCCCTGAGGAGAGCCAGTGCTAAGGGTTATGGTGGAGGAGGAGAAGTTGTGGATCTTCACGGACTGTGGTCTGTCTGTTAAGAAGTCTAGTACCCAGTTACAAATAGAGGGGCTTAGTCCAAGTGTAGATAGTTTGTCTATCAGAGTTTGGGGGATCATGGTGTTGAAGGCAGATGTGAAGTCCACAAAGAGCAGACGCACGTATGAGTCCTTCTGATCCAGGTGGGTGAGAGCAGTGTGGACCACGGAAGAAATGGCGTCCTCTGTTGATCGGTTCTCACGGTATGCGTATTGATGAGGGTCCTCGTTGATGTTGACGGTTGCCTTGATGTGGGACATGACCAGTTTCTCAAAACATTTAGCGACTATCGGGGTGAGGGCCACCGGTTTTTTGTGTGAGAAGAAACAGGAAATATAGAAGAAATATTCTGTCGTGTACAAATGCTACCACTTCATAATGGATCACGCACGAGCTCTGTGTGAAATATGTTGAATCTTATTGTAGTTAGGAAAAGAGAACGATTGGAATGCAAAGTTAGGGAAAATACATTTTTACACATGTTGAGTCATTTCAGTGTTGTTGGTTCATTAGGAGGTTGGTGGTCAAAGCTGTTTCAGGTCCGACCAGAAGGGCTTTGGCCGGGGGGGTCGGACTGAAACTGATGAAGGAACTTTCACACTTGACTCTTGACTGTCTGCTTGACTGTCTGAAAGTAACGTGTCACCAGCCCACCCACCTGTTCGTTCAGTGGCTTTATTTTTCTTTTCCAGGTTCGAGTGGTTAACCTTACTGACCGACCCGTGAAATGTTCTGGTCACATGCTTCAAGCCACAAATGCTGTGAAACTGTACGAGGATGTTGGGCAGGTTTCAGGTGAAGTCGCCTCTTCTGTTGATTTATTTTTCCAGAGAAATATTGAAAAAATACAAAAGCTAAGAACTTGAATAGCTGTTCTTATCTGAGCGACAGGAGTTTTGTGTTAATGTTGTTGATCATTTATCTGCTTCACAGTGCCTCTTTCCTGTGGGGTCCCACAAGGCTCAATTCTTGGACCCCTTCTGTTTTCATTGTATCTGCTCCCATTGAGGTCTATCCTGAGGAAACATGGTCTTTCATTTCAGTGTTATGCTGACGATTGTCAGATTTATCTGCTCTTAAACCTAAATAGTTCATGCACAATTCACCCTCTGTTCAAATGTCTTGATGACATCAAGGCATGGATGCTTCAAACTTTTTAAGATTCAACGATCAGAAAACTGAAGTCCTTGTGTTTAGCTGAAGCTCTGCTGCTGTCTCTGATCCTGTAAACCTTGACTCTCTTCAGCCTTACCAACAGTCTGTTACAAATCTCCTGATGTTTTAGACTCTGACTTTAAGTTTAATAAACAGTTTAAATCTGTTCTGCAGAAAAGTTTCTTCCAGTTAAAGCAGAAGCTTAAGTTAGTGTTGACCAGATCTGACCTTAAAAAAATAGTTCATGCCTTCATTACAACCCGGCTGAACTACTGTAACGTGCTTCATGTTGGGGTCAGTCAGGTGTCCCTTTCACGTCTCCAGCTCGTCCAAAATGCTGCAGTTCGGCTCTTAACAGGAATTGGCTGGTTTGAGCATATTTCAGCAGTTTTGTCCTCCCTTCACTGGCTCCCTGCGCATCAGAATTTATTTTAAAATTCTTCTGTTGACCTTTAAATGCATTAATGAGCTTGCACCCTCATACCTCTCTGACCTATACTTCAACCAGATGTTCCTTCTCGGGCTCTGAGATCATCTGACCAGCTGCTTTTGGTTGAAGCTCAGAGGAGATCAGGCTTTTTTCAGACGTGGGTTCTAAACTCTGGAACAACAAACAAAAAGGAATAATTAAGTGTACAAACCTAATAGTCAAGTCATTGTAAAATGTACTGTCTAACTTTAAAAACAGTGCATCATATTACATAAGTAAGCAAAGTTTATTTTTAAGCACTACCTGTTATTTCTAGTACCACCACCTTTGGTAAATGGTAAATGGAGCTTATTTATATAGCGCTTTCCAGCTCCCTGTGAGGAGCCCCAAAGTGCTTTACAATACCAGCCATCCACCCATTCATTCAGACATTCATACACCGGTAGTGGTAGCCTGCCTTGCAAGGCGCCATCCAGACCTACCAGGAGCAACTCGGGGTTAAGTGTCTTGCCCAGGGACGCATTGACACATGGTGAGCGGATGCGGGATTTGAACCTCCAACCTTCCGATCAGGGGTCGACTGCCATTACCACTACACCACGGCCGCCCCTTTCACTAAAGAACTTAAAATAAAATAGTAGA
>JBBPBX010012867.1:23443-34533 GCA_038048925.1 Garcialebias charrua
CCATGTTTTAAAGCTGAAGTAAGAATTGTCCTCAGTGTTAATTTTACTGGTCTTTTTGATCATCACAGATTGATGAATTAATAAAAAAGGTTCACACTTCGTAACAAAGCAGCAGCTAAGTCTCACTTCTTGCTACAAGTCATTCTGACACTAATTTGGCGCAGACAGATGGGTATTTTTGGGGTGCTGTGCATGAGCAGAACCATTTTGAGTGTGTTTTTCACAAATATCCCCCGCTGCGACAGCCTTTTTGGAGTCAGACAATCTAAAGGCTTTGTTTAGTCCGATCTACTTACGGGGTATCAGTCAGAAAAAAAATAATTCCTTGTTTTCCACTATTAATCTGGCAAAGCCCATAAATCCATGTCTTTACGTAGCGATATGATTATAGCGGCAACTGTTGCTGAGTGCTTAGTGGCCATGAGTGGCTGGGTCACCCAGATTATGTTATGGGATATTCTGTTGTTTTGCTAAATCTATTGGTCTTATTGGTTGTAGTGCACGTTTATCTCTCTTTGTATGTGCGTGTTTGTGTGTAACCCAGTTTTGCATCAAAATATGAAAAAATCCAATCATTTTCCATCCAGATGATTCTTGTTTTGCAGTGTATTTGCTTGATAGTGGATTTTTTTGGTCCTTTTTACTGCTGTTTAAGTTCCTATCCATGCGATTAGGTTTAAAACAGTTTATATGATTTTATGAAAACAGACACAAAATAATAAAATATAAGATTTTAGAATAACTGACCACCACGTTCTGCCCTCTCATCCACGCACAAAAGACAGGAAAACCTCTCGTCTGACTGAAATATAATAAGCAGGGCGAGTTTATTTATGACGCGCGGTGCAATTCAAAAGGGCTTTACAGATACAGGGAAAGATTAAAGAAAGAATCATATTCAAAGTCTAAATGAAAGTGATGAAATATCATTTAAACACAAATAACAAACAAGATAAAATGTTAAACTACTAAATGTTAACCTTCATGAGAAATCTACAGTAAAAATCTTGTTTTCAGTTCTGATTGAAATCAAGCGACAGCCTGAAAGTTGTCAGGGAGTCGGTTTGGAAGTTTTGGAGACCAGAAACTGAATCCTGCCTCACCGGGTTCGGTTCTGGTCCTGGGATCAGTGAGTAAACCTGTCCCTGGGGACTCGAGGGGTCCAGATGGTACCAGACTCTGCTGTGCATTTAAGCCCAATATTCAATGTCTCGGATAAATAGGTTTAAACTCTATTATTTCACAAACAGGAAACCGATCCATGTTGCTGGGTTGGGTCAGAACTCTGACAGCAGCGTGTTGAATGAGCTGCAGATTACTGGGTGATGTTTTTATACACACCTAAAGAGTGTGTTCACATACACACACAAAAAGTTGTATGGTTATTGCAGCTGTCTACCAGTCTGATGTGAGTTATTTTTTTAAAACCTATATGAAAATGAAACATTTTCAGGGTGACCAGTTTCAATGACACAGAATTTTGGACGAAGGTTAAGGGAATTGAAGAGATTCAGCTCTGGGGTCTAAGCCCTCATATTTGCGGGCATGACGTCATGTCTATAAATAGCGTCTTTAAACAAAGCACGCTGCATGTGAAGTGTTGCATTCTATTGGACAGCAGAGACTCCAATCTTTATAAAGTAGTGTTTTTATATTGATTTTGTTGTGTATTTACTTCAAAATACAACCAGAAATGTGACAGATGATTACTGTAGTATTGCGCCCCTGTGCGAGCAATCAGTTGATTTTTTATTACCAAAAAGTCAATTAATTCAAAATGAAATTCAAATTTAGGAGTTTCCTTGAACACACCACATTGTGAAGCAACCAATCAGAACCGTTTTTCCTCCATGTTGTGTCCTGAACACAGAAACACAGCAGCAGTACTTTTGGTACTTTTGGGGGGGAATCAGACACTGATTACAGGTAAGACTGCCTGTTTTATTTGGTTTTTTATGATTATTTAGTGTGTCTGCAGAGTTTTGTAGTCATTTTTGGTCTGTTTTTCAGAATGAAAGGGTGAAAAAAAACAGAGAATTTGTGATGAAGATACTGTTTTGACACATAGTCAGTGTAAATAGTGGTAAAAACACGCATGGAAATTGCCCAATTTATGATGTAAAAATATGTATACTAATTCGTTTTTTACTAAGTTTGTACACAAGTTCTTAAAATATACCAATGAAATTTTCATTTTAGGCTGTCAAAATGGTTCATCCAATATTTTTGTGAATTTCATAGTAAACATATCAATATTTTACTAACACGGATTTCATTTTTTATGTTATTTTTTGCTCCAATGTGCTCATGCATTTTGTCAAAATGAAACAAAGACTGTAAAATCATAAAGATGAGGTTGTCCTAAAAAAAAACAATACCAAACAAGGCCAGATAAAAAGTTTTTATGATGGAAATATAAGGGTAATTCAAATTTATACCAAAACGGACATTTAGACCTTAGACCCCAGAGGGTTGCCTTTTTGTTAAGATTTAATGTGAAACATCTTGCAGCATCCACAACCATGACGCTAAGAATGATTTATGAATGTGCAATTGATCGTTTGGGCAGAAAATTCACACTGACATCAAGAAACAACAAGATGACCTTGAGAAATGGTCTGATTCTCTAAGTTGACACTTGTTTTAAATGTCAGGTGTGTCTGGTGCAGGTTCCTCTCAGATCTCCTGGTTCAGTCACTCATGGAGCAGCCAAGGGAATGGTGAAATGTAAAAACTTCCTTGGAACGAGCAACCTGCAGATGTAAAACAGATTTCCTGACCAGTGCTGTATGAATAACTTCCACCAACTGGGATGTTTTATCATTTATTGTCAGATTGTTTATGAAGCATTCTCTCTGTTGTCATCCATTTTTCTTCTGTACGCTTTTCAGCATCTTTCTCGTCCCGCAGTTTTGAATATCAAAAAAATCTTAAACTAAAATGTTCGGCTCTTTCAGGACAATCCTGCCATGACTTTTGGTATTGGTGCAACTTTAATTTTTTGAAATATTTAGCCTTTTCTGTCATTTCCCCCCTCATATGAAATGAAATTAGCTCATTTTTCATCCTTCAAATCTTTAGATCTGTTTACAACCTTTTACTGGTCCTTAAGCATTTTGTTCTGCTTCAGCTTCTTTCTACAAGTTTCAGCTTTTTCCGATACTAATTAGCTGTTTTTAATGCTAATTTTAGTTTTTTTTTGGGTACAATGGTAAATGGTAAATGGAGCTTATTTATATAGCGCTTTCCAGCCCACTATGAGGGGCCCCAAAGCGCTTTACAATACCAACCATCCACCCATTCATCCACACATTCATACACCGACCGGTAGGGTAATTCCACTTTTTTCACCCATTTCAACTTTTCTCAGCCTTTCAGCAAAAATGTGCTCTAGCCACTTATTCCTGATCATTTAAGCTACTTTCAGCTGTTTTAGCTACTTTATAGTGGTTTCTTTTGCTAATTTCAGCTGTTTTAAAATTATTTTCACATTTTTGTGTTAATTTCTGCTTCTTTCATTATGATTGGGCAAACGTGTTTGTGCTTTCTTCTGCTAATTTAGGATTTTTCTACTTTTTCAGCTACCTTTTTAGCATTGTTTAGCTAATTTCAGCTGTTGTCAAATAAATACAAGTTTTTTTATGTGGTGATTTCCACGGCTTTCTTTTAGCTTTCTTTATGCTTCCATATGCTAATTTCAGCTTGTTATGCTCCTTTCTGCTAGTTTCAGCTTTTTCTGCTATTTCAGCTTTTATTGAACTCTTATGCTTCTAATTTTAGCTTTTTCAGCTAATTCAACATTTTTTAAGCTCATTTCACTTCCTTCTTCTGTTTGCCTTTTCAGCTACTTTTCAGCTTGGCTAATTTCAGCTTTTTTTAAGCTAATTTCCAATTTTTTGTGCTAATTTATTCTCATTGAAACATAATGCATCAAATATGTGTTGTTTTTGCTTTCTTCTGCTACCTTAGTTTTTCAATTTCATCTACATTTCAGCATGTTTTTAAGCTAATTTAAGCTGTGTTTTTAGCTAATTTCAGCTGTTTTTCAGCAAGTTCTTTGGCAATAAGCATTCTCACTGTTTCACAGGAAATGCAGTTTGTCATTTTTGTGTATGTGTCTGAGCAAGTGCAAAGTTTAATTGTATTTCGTTCCATCTTTTAAATGTTGTTTCATATTTTTGTTGCCCAAGTCCCATCTGGGATGAGCACTACATATTAGCCTAGATTAGATCAGTGTTTTTTTTGGGGGGGGTTAAGAACTAACATTTATCACTGTATAAAGAAACAAAACATGAAATGAAAAATGAAGCAAAACAAATCTATTTTGTGGGGACGGCGGTGCAGAGCTTCATGTGCGTTTCTGCACCGATCATTTAATTTGGACTGTTACACACAATATGTGACAGTTACTAACACACAGCAGAGCTTTGTGCACGGTGCAGTGAATATTTTCTCGAGAGGTTTCCATCAAGACAATAGACATTAGCGTTTCTTAAAGGAATGCATATCACCTGCCACCTTTTCTGCCAGTGAAATTAAGAGAATTCACTGTGGTCCAGAGCATAGATATCCCAAAATAGGTTGGATGTTTTGCAGATATTTAAGAACGTTATCCAAATACTTTTGGTTTTTCCTACTATTCAGTGTTGGGCAAACATCCAAGTCACATGACAAGAACTGAGACGCATGAAGTTTAAAATATGTAACCATTTAATTTTCCTACCATACCCATGAATTTTGTTATGACTAAAAAATAAATGTGTATGTTCACTCCATGCAGTTTTAACTCCAAATCCTTACAATTAGCCAGCAAGAGAGAAGTGGTAAAAATGTGTAAAATGTTGTGTGAGGTATTAGACATGTCTGCCCTGAAGTTGTTCAGACTGGAGCATCGATGCGCAGGACGAAGCGTTTCATGGACCATATGTCTTAGTGAAGAAATAAACCGATTTAAAATAACAATCTTTGAGCCTTTCCTAACTAAACTTTTTGGAGTTTTAATCACGTTCTAGATCCTGTTGACAAGAACCTACAGAAAACTGAGCTAACGTAAAATCTGCTTCTTCTAGTCAAGTGTTGTCAACAGTTTATAGCTTTTATTTGGAAAATAATTTATATAAAAAAAAAACAGTTTTAGTTTGGACACAGATTTATGTAACATACAAAGTATAATTTCATAACATTATGTTTATTTTGTCAGAACAAGTGTAGATTTCATGTCCGCCTCAAATTGCGTTTTACAGCATTTAGAAGCTGTTTGTTAAAAATATACAAAATTATTTTATGTTTTGTAAAATACCTATTAACTTGATGATTATAATTATTAATATTTTAGTCTACCATGAAGGGAACGATTTTTTTTTTGCCTCTGTGTATTTTTTTTTGTCATAAGATTTAGCAAAATATCCCATGAAGACTAATTTAAATGAATTCTTAAAAAGTATTCATTGCACGTACGCCTACCAATTAACTTTACAAAGTAGAATCAATCCAGTTCAAGATGGTGGTCACAATTAATCAGCTTTAAAAAATGAAAACAGCTGTTACAGACAAGTTTAGAGATATTCAGCTAAAATTAGCTGATAGTAGCTGAGACTCATTTCACATTGTGTGACATCCTCGCCTAAAACTTAAAATAAAAAGTGTGGTTGTCAACTCTGCCTGTCTGTTAGTAAAATTTCTTATGAATAAATTGTATGTATTGAACAAAATAATCACTGGCTGTATATATAAAATTTGTCAGGTTTAAGACTCAACCCGATAAAATATGGCTATAGCTAGTTGAATTACAGTAACTCAGTTACTTTTAAAGATATTGTGCTAAAATTTGATGAGTCATACACAACATATACCCAAGTGGCATCTCACAATATTGCATGGGAGTGGAGGTTTTATGTTAATTTAAGTAAAGGTTTTAAGTCAAACTTTGAGAAAAGTCCATCAGCCCGGCAGAGCTTTACGATCTGCCAGTCAACACCTGCTGGAGGTGCCTCGCTCAAGGTACAAACAATGGGGAGACCGGTCATTTTCTGTTGCCGGCCCAAAAGCCTGGAACAGCCTCCCCCTTGAGCTGCGTGCCACCTCTGATCTGACTCTGTTCAAAACCAGACTGAAGACCCACTTGTTCAAAAAAGCTTTCAGTGTGTAACTTTTATTACTTTTGGTATTTTAATATGTAGCATTTTTATTTCCATTGCCTTCTTTTATTACTGCTGTTTCTTATTCTATTTTCATTGATTTATTGTTCCAGTTTATTCATCTTTTTATCCTGTTAAGCACCTTGGTCAATGCAAGGCATTGTAGGAAGGTGCTATACAAATAAAGTTTATTATTATTATTATTATTATAAAAGTGCTATACTGTAGTTTGTCATTTCTCAACACAAGATACTTTTCTTTTAAACTGACCTGCATTCCTTCAGGAAACACTTGGCTTTAATTAAACTACCAGTAGTATATTTTCAAGCAACTGGTAATAGGTTTGAACTAACACTTTGTTTGCCACTGGCTTTTCCTTTTTTTTTTTTTACAGAACATTTAAAACCTCTTTGTAAGGCTGATCATTACAAACTTATTTTGTTGTTCCCATCGCAAAACCAAAAGTGGGAAATGAAAATCTCATCCGTCTGTCTCTACTTGTTGTGAGCGCGATAACTTGAAAAATAGGTGAGGTGCTGATTTCCATTTTTATTTGAGGCTATAGTCGTAAGAATGATCATTTTTGAAAAGTGGGTTGCCAATTCAAAATCCAAGATGGCTGTCGACATATACTGTATGTACAGTACATATGCAAAGGTGGGCATATAACCGCTGGGTAGCACTAATGCGCTAATCCGCTTACAGCGGACCTAACGTTTTTGTCAGCGTAACAGCGGTTTGACTAACTTTTATAATTCATAAGCGGATTTGCGCTATTTTTATTTAAAATGCAGTACCGATAATAACTAATTATCTATCAGTAAAAACGAAAAAACGTATTTACAGGCCCGGACGACTGCTAACAGACCATATCCTGTCAGCGCCGGATGTGGTCCGTGACAAAAAAGCGTCCCCTCAGTCTCTTTGCTAGAGCGAGCGCTCTCAGTTAGCAGCCAGTGTGTTACTCTGCAGCCTTATTGCTTGTTTTCGAAGAGTCAGACGAAGAGTTTTTAACATGGAGGGTGAACTTATGGATGTTTCTCAGCGGCCTACGCGACGCGTCTGGATTTTAAAAAGTATTTTGCCATTTGCCCTCTTCAAAATGGCGGCCGCGACGGCCACAGAAGATAAGGACTTTCCATGAAAACACGGTAAAAACAATTATTTCTTTGCTGAGAAAAAATATATTTCTTAGCTGACTTTATAGCACAAGGTTTTTCTGAGCTTAACCGGTTCAAATGGTCAAATCTGCTGGATTTAAAAAAGTATTTCGCCATTTGCCCTGTTCAAAATGGCGGTTAGCGTGTTAGCATTAGCGTCCGCTAGCATTGCTAATACATAAGTGCTTTTGAAATTGCGGACCT
This sequence comes from Garcialebias charrua, assembly GCA_038048925.1. Taxonomy (NCBI): domain Eukaryota; kingdom Metazoa; phylum Chordata; class Actinopteri; order Cyprinodontiformes; family Rivulidae; genus Garcialebias; species Garcialebias charrua. The sequence continues at coordinate 30,945 of JBBPBX010012867.1, forward strand.
AAATAAATCAATAAGTGCTTTAGAAATAGCGGAACAAATTTTTGGATTAGTGCTGCCCAGCACTGTACATATGTACACATTTTGAGCTGGGTGACTTAAAAAAATAAGTAACGTGCCAACTTCCATTTTGATGTGTGGCTGCATAAAAAGAGGTCATTATCAAAAATTGTGTTGCTATGTTCGAATCCAAGATGGCCACCACAATAAATTTATGTAAACCAATAACTCCAATCATTTGAGGAAATTGTTGTTTAGTTTTTATACTGATTACAAGTATTCCGGTAGTTTCTGCAACTGATTTGGGTGGTGGGTGGGGTGGCCAAAATTAATTTATAGTGGCCAAGGCCACCACTGGCCACCCCCTTGCCTCCGCCATTGCACCTGTTGGTAGACTCGCCAGTGACAGGCTCTGCTCGGATCCGTCACTCTGCTCCACCTCGGACAAGCAAAAAAATAAAACAAAATAAAATAAAACCTGTTCAATCCAGACAAACACTCATCTCAAAAGATACAAACATTGACTATTCAAATCCCTCCGTGGCCGAGGATGTCTGCGTGCCGCTTGTTCTTTAAAGTGCACTTTTATCTCTGCAGCTAACATCGAATGTTGCGTTTTGATTTGAGACGACGGCCAAGTTGAATCAAAAAAATAATCTTTCAAACTTCTTAGAAGGGGAGATAAAGGAGCGGAACGGTTTGTTATGCTCATTATTGTACAAGAGTGAGCCGGAGTCACTCTGCAGGGTTCTGACTTCATAAAGATCAGTTCTCAAGGATGGGTCCCACCTATTGTTTGGAGCTGCTCGGGGAAACAGAAAGGAAGGCAGGCAGAAGGAAAGAACCCTATGTGTTGCTTCTTGCCTGTGCATTCTTGGCATAGCTTGTTGCCCTTTTCATTTTTTGACTGTGTGATTTTTTTTCCCCTTCCTTGCTTTAGTGCAGAAGCCAAGGATCCATAAGCTGCCAAGTCCCACCGCTCCAGTCAGGCTAAGCCACAGAAAGCTTGGCCTCCTCTTCTCCCAGCTCTCCTTCTCTCATTTTTCATGTTTGACTACAGCACACCGCCTTTCCTCTATCATTCATGTGATTCTCTTGAAGTTGCACGGTCTTTTTGACGTCTGGCTCTTTTGTAGTTTGTTGTTTGTGTTTCTCCCTACTGGTCAGTCTTCTTCTTTGTCTCATTTTCTCATGCCTTTCTTGTTGTAAAACATACACGCTCGCTCTCTCACGCACACACACACGCACAGACACACACACACACACACACCACCCTCTCTATTTCCCTGCCTGACGGCCTGTCACAGCCAGCAGACTGGTTTAGCAAGAGGAGTTCAGCTGGGCTCCACAAACACATGGCACTCAATCTGCCTTCTTCTGTGTGCTGGAATGGTATCCCTCTTTCTGTTTTGTTAAAGCTTTCTATTAACTGTTGAAGAGTACAAAATTATAAAAAGCGTCTGTCATGTGTTTCAACCAAAAGGCCAAAGTGTTTAATGTACATTTAGACTTGGCCAAACCATCGCACTGAAAACTGCCAAGTTATTTTCATAACTCAGTGGCTGAGGTAAAGCCGGCGGGTCACAGGTTGGGTTGGTTTGACCAGAGAGCGGATCAAAATGTTTGAACCAGTGGTTGGTTTGGAAAAGAGCCAAGTCACTTCTTTACAGTCCAGCATTCAGACGTTCACCAAATCAAAGCTGAATGAACCTCTGCTTTAGGATGTGTTAAGTAAAGGGTAAAGGATAAAAATAACTCTTAAAAAGATCCTTAAAGGTGCTATATGTAACTTTTCTAAAAATATATTTTTAACATATTTCTTCACTCTGTCACTATCTCCTGACAGACTGATGTTAGACAAGTAATCTCTGAAAAAAAAAACTATAGTCCTCTGATACCCTGATGAGCATGCATCAGGGTATAGTCCTCTGGCTTCTCCAGGTGGTACTACAAGAATTTCTAAAAACCCACAGTGACCCGCCGTTAACCAGCCAATAAAAACAGAGTTTTTAACCAGCCAATAAAAACAGAGCTTCTCACGCCCCTAACCCACGCCCCCGCCTGTCCCAGCCCGCAGCGCGCATCCGCGCACGTTCTCTTTCAAACATTTGCTGTGTCAATATAGCGGAGGTTCAACCTATCACTTTTAGTAAGTGTCTTTGCTTGAATTCATTTATTATTAAAACTAAACAATAAAGATAACGAAGGTTACAGTATCACATGCGCGTTTACGAGACAGGCCATGCTGTGGGGGGAGGAGCTAAGGAGGCTGAGTTGCAGTTCAGCCGAGAGCAAGGGGGAGGGACCAGAAAGGTGTCTCTGTTCAAAAATTTTCTGTCCAGCGTTCTCCAGAAACTACATATAGCAGCTTTAATGTGGTTGACTTAGTTAAAAACTTTAGGTTGCATTAAACATTTAGTTAAAATAACATCAGTTGGTGTTAGAGAGATGATGCTAAGAACGATTAGCACCAGCTAGTTAGCACCACTCCACGTTGACATAATCTAATAACCGTGATTTTGGGTTGTTCTTTTTAATTCAACCTATTAGTAGCTCTACTTCAACAAATCTTGTGAACTCTTGACCCATTAAGGCTGGTTTATACTTCTTGTCGCACGTCTTTTACCCCCGTTGAGTGAAAAAAGGTTGCGCAACTTCCGTCTGCACTCCCGCTGCGATCCCCCGGTGACAACCGTCTTGTACATGGCCCCCTGTCAGAACTCCTCGACGCGGAGGTTGCGGCTCGGAGCTTGTGATTGGTTCAAAGTTTGTGGGCGTTTTTTGTTTGTGCCTTTCAGCGCGAGATGAATTTCATTAAAATATAACTACAGAAACGCCAAAGAAAAAAAAGTGTTAGTTGAATATATAGTATATTAGTGCTTCTGAGTTAAATTCAGAACGTAAATAACAGAAGCGCGCACCCATTCAGAGCATTTCCGCCTTTCAGCGTGAGCTGAATTTCATTAAAATATAACTACAGAAACACCACAAAAAAAAAATGTGTTAGCTGAATATATAGATTAGTGCATCTGAGTTAAATTTTTGTTAACAACTGATTACAAATCAGCTTATTTCAGAACGTAAATAACAGAAGCGCGCACCCATCAAAGCATTTCCACCTTTCAGCGCGAGCTGAATTTAATTCAGGGGAGGGCTGTGCAGTGCGATAACGGTTTTGTTTTTGCTTTGACATGGATAGTTTTGAAGAGAAACTCGTCTGTGCGCGCGCGCACACGCAAACCGTGCGTCTCTGCACATTGCGCATTGCCCCCAACACACACACACACACACCAATACATATATATTTATATATATATATTTACGATCATGCGCGCGCACACAGGAGCTAAAGCATTCGCGTGTAAAGTCGACAAACTGAAGAGGATTGCGCATGCGCGCAGCTTTTAAAACAAAGAAAACTCAGCTGTTATGCGTAAAAATGCGTGTTTAAAGCGGGCGGAGACCCCCGCATGGTCCTGAGGAGAGAAACTCGCTGACGTATGCAGTGGGAGGGAAGAGGGAGGGATCACTATAATGTATCACCCACATCTTTTCAAAGTATAAACACTCAAATGCAGTCGGTGACACACAC
>JBBPBX010012867.1:36049-53336 GCA_038048925.1 Garcialebias charrua
GACTGAGAGCAGATCTCCGAACGCGTGGAGTTCCTCATTTTACTTCATGAGTTCGAATGAATGGACACTTCCTGCTGTCAGAAGGCAGGAAGCGTGGCCTTATATGGTGTTTTGAGGGGTGGAAATTATGTAAATTACCTTCACGCGAGCACGCGCAGGTGAGTAGAACAGGTGGAATTCATCACCTTTAAGCAGCCCGTTTACACGCTTTTCTTGAGGATAGAAGACTTTGTTGGATCTGACGTGGCATGTTCGTACGAACGCTTCGTACGAAAAAAAGTAGGAGTAATTTAGGATAAGAATAAGAACATTTTCGTGCATGAGGGCCATTGTTTTGAGTTACACGGTTTATGCGCCTTTACACCAAAAAATACGGTACCGAAACTCAGCGGAGGACAACGGAAATTTACAAGAGGGAGGGGGGAGAGTGTACCTTAGCGGCCACGACAATGGAAAATTACAGGGCGGAGTATTACAGCTGAAAATTACAGGAGACCTCATTGTTTACAGGCAGACCGGAGGCAGAAGAGGTTAGGAGGGGCTAACAGTTACCGCTGCTCATCAAACAGGCCCCCTCCCTCTCGGTTTTCAAATCCCGGTTAAAAACTCACTAATACTCCATCGCTTTCAATGTCAGCTGATTTGTATTGGATCGTTTTATTTATGATCTGCAATGTTTTTATGTTTTTCGTGTTGTACTTCATTGTCTGTGTTGCCTGTTGCGTGTTTGTTTGTCCAGCACTTTGTGTGGACTTGTTCCTGTTTAAAGTGCTTTATAAATAAAATGGTATGGTATGGTAACATGCTAACAGACCTTACTGTAAAACTCTGGAAAAGTACAGGAGACCTTTGTTTGGACCGGAGGTTTACGAGGAAGAGAGGCTACAGCTGAGCAACGAGCTAACATGCTAACAAGTGGAGGAAGGCTTCACCAGCTCCCAGTAGGTTATTAACTATTTTTTCCCTTCATTATGGCTCCAAATGTATGTGTTTTTTGATAATTAGGGTACTGTGTTAGGATAGGCTAAGTGCTTGGTAAAATACAGAATTTCCGTGTAAGGTGCAGTTTGGACGTATTTTCCGTCGAAATTCGACTTGCGACGTCGAACGGAATTCGTTCGTAAGTCGGGGACTACCTGTACGTTTACCACTCACAGATATGTAATATTGGATCATTTTCCTCAATAAATAAATTACCAAGTACTTTGTATAATATTTTGTAACGTTTATTTAACTGGGTTCTCTTTCTTTATCTATTTTTAGGATTTGTGTGGAAAATTTGACCATGTTTTGGATCATATTTATGAAAAAATATAGAAAATTATAAAGCGTTCACAAACTTTCAAGATCTAGAACTTCTTGTAGTAAAAGCAACATTTGTCAACCATAGCTCAGCACGCCTCCTCGTTTCCTGCACCTTTATCAAATGTTTCCATTCATTCCAGCACTCGGACAGAGTATCACCATTAGAACATGTCAGGCCCCCTCCTTTGTTTCACTGCTCTTCCCTACAGCTGCTGATGAGAGTATAAGGCTTGTGGCTGCCCCTCCCCCAGCATTTGAACCAGCCAATAATAGAGCATGTCAGCAAAATAACCCCCACCCCAGCACACAAACACACACCATCCTTGGTTTCCCTCACCACCCCTATCCATTCCCAGTCCCATCCCCCAGAGGCCTTAACACACCCATCCCCCTTTTCCTTCCCTAACCCACTTACTCATCCTGCCTCCGCCCTCCCACACACCCACGAGACTTCCCCACCCTCTTCACTTTCTCACCCACGTGCTCACCCTCCCAAAGTAACCACAGGCCCTCCTCTTCTCCATTCCTCTCTCTTCAGCTCACTCGCCCTTCATCTACGCCCTTTCTTCATTTATTACACCCACTTATTATTTCCTTATCCCCATCTCTGCTGTTCTGTCGCCCACCCCAGCTCCCATCTCTTTTCTCCCCCCTTCACATCCCTCTCTTCTATCTTCTGTGGCCTTATCTCATGAATATCGGTAGCACACTGGGTGAAAAATTGATCCTCCCTGCTTGTCTGGTGGAAGCTGCCACAGTGCATGTGGTGTGTGTGTGTGTGTGTGTGCTGCTTGTGATAGAGGAAGGGAGGAGTGAGAGGAAGGAGGGTGGGGGGATATTTGCATAGCATCAAAGTAAGGAAAGGGAGTGTAATGAGGGGGAAATGCGGGTGTGTGTCTGCTGGTTGTATGTGTGTATTTTATGAGTGGTGTTGATAGGTTGGGGTTCAGTGTGTGAATGTAGGAACAAAACCAGTAAAGCTAGATGAACTGGGATGGAGTTGGTCGTGAGTGGTGCATGTGTTCATACATATAAGACATCACACACACATTTTCTTATATATGCTTTAGTTTCGCACACATGCAAGGGAACATCAATACTTGACACTGGTATTATTGACCTTTGACACAAAAGTCCAGAAATGCTCCCACAAGGCAGCTCTTTCAGTAAATTTAACACATAGGCTAGGATATTTTTTTTTAAATAGAAATTTCCCAAATCTGGCAGGAAATATTCACAACCCTAACACGCTCGTTCTGGTATTCCTGTATATAAGATCAGAGTAAAAATAAATAAATAAATAAATAAATAAATAAATAAATAAATAAATACATACAGTATATAAATGCCTCACAATCTGGCTCTTGAGCATCAGGATACAACTATCTGGCTGTTTTTATATTTTCCATCTACTCAAGTAGTTTATTTCTACTGAATGTGTTTACATATAATAACTTGCAAACGTAGCAAATGCTTATTTTTATAGTGAACTTTTGGGCTCAAGAGGAAACAGCTGCAATGGGGAGGCTCGGCATTTGTAAATAAATAATTTAAACCCCCCTCCTTCAGCCTGCCTCCCTGCCATCCTGGGCTTTTGAGCTGACAGACATTATAAACCGATTACCGATGTAAAAACCCGTTTGCTTACAAATAGCGTTTACGTTTATAATGAAATAACGTACAAATAAAATCACATTTGACTTCATTGCACATATAGAGGCGTTATTTTGCTCGAACTTAGGTAGATTTATGTTCTGATGCGATGGGAACTACAAAGCCGTTTGGGGTTTCTGTTATTGACTCATCGCGCCTGGCTCCATCCGCCTGACGGTCTGTCACATCTCACGCTGACACACCAGGCGAACACTGGGCTCACACAGGGCGCACAATATATCGACAGATAGGGGCACGGCGGAGGAGAGCGCACCGGAGGTACGTCTTTAAACCAAATAAGTACCCGGGCCAAGGCGAACAGACCCGGTTTCAGCTGTAGATTCTGACGCGGTGTCACCGTGTTAATTTTAGCTCTGGTTCTTCTTTGTAACGTTAGATTGATTACTTTTTTTTACATTTTTTTTTTTTAAATCTGTCTCTCTGAGCTTCCGTTTCTCGTCTTCACAGCCGGGGAAAACACAACCGGCTTATCGTAACGGCACGAAATAACAATTACCAAGTATTTTTTTTAAAATACGTAAACGCCTTTTTTCGTGATAGTCGAGCATTTTAAAGGGATTCGAAGCGTGGGTGGTTAGCTACGGGGTTTTTCTTCCTCCGTATCCTCGCTGGAGGAGGAGGGGTTCGGAAAGGCTCGCCAAGCTAGCGAGCGACATTACGCAGAGCCTGGTTTAACAAGTTTAAATGGCTGTTAAAGTGTACGAAGTTGTCTCAAACTTAATTTGGAGATAAACACGAAGAGATAAAACATATATATGGTTTAAGACAACTGTTGTTCCGGCTAGAAAAGCCCGTTTTGTCTGTATCGCACTCGTACTAATGTTAGCATCTTATGCTAGCTTAGCCTGTGGTCGGTAAGATGTGAAGAAAACCTTTTTTCCTGCATGCGAGCTCCAATCGTTCACGTTTATTGAACTAAATGTGTATTTATTTCGTGTTTATTTGTTCAATATATGCTTTTAACGTACCAGGGATGCTTTTACGTTAGTTGTTCAACCAGTTTTAGCTTATTTTAAGCCAGGAGCACGAATTCAAAACAACTTATTAGTAATTTTTTTCATTCAACCTTTATTTAGTCATGTTAATCTCATTGAGCCTCGAGGACTCATTTACAAGAGAGACCTGCTACAAACTAAAGAATGATGACAACACCCTGATGCATGCTCAATAATCCAGGTAGAAAAATCTAAAAAAGCTAAGTCTGGTCCTCTGGACATTCAAAAAACAAAAAAACAAAATGATGACAACAGCAACAGTAGTATTTCCTTGAACAATCAACAATAGACAAACATAAGAGAGAAATACAGATTTTTTAAAACAAGTTAAAACAAAGATATCAAAGTAGCAAAACAGACAGATTATAAGGGGGATGTAGAAAATCAAAAACAGGAACATGTCTGCATTGGTTTAAACAGCAGCTGTGTTAGAAGAGATTTAGTTTGGTTTTCAGAATCTGTTGGAATCCTGGCAAAAACCAATGCAGATTTGTTCCTGTCTTTGATTTTATACGTCTACCTTATAATGTTTTGCTAGTTTTTTGATACTTTGTTAAAAAAAAAAAAAAAAAAAAAAAATTTTTTTTTTTTCTCTCTTTTGTTTTCTATTGTTTATTGTTTGTTTGTTTATTGTTTAAGGAAATTCTACCATTGCTGTTCATTGTTCTTTAGTTTTAGCAGGTCGCTTTCGTAAATGAGCCCATGAGGTTCAAAAGATTTACCTGACTAAATAAAGGTTGAATGAATAGTTTGGAGGCTCGGTTTAACTTTTCTTATCTTTTTTATTTTTATTTAGCCTCTAAAAAGCTGCTGCTGCTGCGAGAGGAAACAAAGTGCAGACGAAAAAAAAGAAGAAGAAAAAACAAAAAAAATTAGAGGAAATCCCCCGAAAGGAAATGCCAATCGCAGCCGCCGGACAACCAACGACCCAGGAGCCCAGAGTTTGCCCCCGGCTGCCCTCCACCCCGGAGCCTGTCCCCAAAGGGGCTGATTTATTCGACGAGGCGGGGGCGGCGGAGCGTTCGGACTACGGAGGCGCGGAGGGGGCCCGAGGACTCGGGGGATACAGCTTTGCACAACCGACCACCGGCTCTCCGCCACAGTCCCCAGCCGCGACCTCCTCCTTCTTCCTCCACCACCTCCCTCACCCCCACCAAGTGGCCATGGAGCCCCCCAGGACTCGGTCGCGCTCTCGCTCCGGATACTACCAGCAGCAGTTCAGCGTTGGGAACAGCGGTGGAGGGACGGCGTCCACCCCGCAGCAGCAGCAGCACGGTGCCGGCTGCGCACCCCTCGGAGCTCACGGCGACCACGCGGAGAATCAGCAGCGACCCCCAGGAAGCACTGGCCCCCCCGGAGTTCAGAGGTTCCCCTCTCATCCCGGAGTCCACCACATTCCGGTGGCGGGTAAGGGTCTCCAATTATTAGTGAAAGTAAACTGTTACTAAAGATGCTTTCATCAGACTTTTGTTTTCTCACCACTTCAGACTTAAAGGTGGTGTGACATGATGTTGGAACTATGCATAAAGTGGCACAACATATACAGTAGTACTGTATTCGTCGGAGGAAAATACGCACCAGTGTTTAATATGCTTTGTCCAATTATTAACAATAAACAAGAAAAAAACGTAAATAATACGCTTCAGTGTTTAATACGCGTCATCGCCTCATTTGCCCTAATTAAGATGGCGGCGACAGAAGCAAGCGAGTACGAAGATCTTCACAAGGAAACACGGTAAAACAATTATTTCTTTGCGAGAAAAAATATATTTCTTAGCTGACTTTATAGAAGACGTGCTCCTGAGCTTAACGAAATGTTCAAATCAGCTGGATAAAAAAAAAGTTTGCCGAATTTTAGGCAGGCGGTTCGGACCGGGCGCTTTGTTTCTTTAAATTAGCTAAATAAACGCTTAAAAAATATATTTCCTACCTGACTTTATAGCAGACAGTCCCCTGAGCTCAACCAAATGTGAAATCAGCTGGATTTAAAAATCCGCGGTGTGGTTTATGAGTTACGGTATCTTGCTAACAGCTACATCCATAGCAAGGGGCAGGCAGCGACAGAGTCAGTCCGACCAAAGGAGGCTTTTTTCGGACACATGAGCTAGAAACGACTGGAAGTGGCCCTCTTCCTCTTCACTCTCTGAGTACTCTGCTGCTGCCCGTAGCGCCCATAGCGTCCGAAACTGGTACTGCACCATTTTTGCCCAAAATGTAAAACGGCGAATCAGAGCGAAAAATGGGTCTAAAAATATGGGAAAAAATCCATAATTAATACGCTTCAGTGTTTAATACGCAGGACATTCAAATGAGCAAAAAAACGCGTATTATAGACCGGTTTTTACGGTATGTTGTATCATTCAACTATATTTGTTTTTACAAGCAAAATGACAAATCAATGAAAATTTGTTTCAAAGTGATTTTAAACTTGGCGCCGTGTTTCGTCACGGGAAATCCGGGTACTTCAGCATGCGACGTCATGTGACGTAGAGATATAAAGCTCAGTCTGTGGCTGCTATTAGAACGCAGTGTCATTGTCTTCAAGATCGCCATTTTTTTGGGTAAAACGTGAAAAATGCCGGTACGTTCTGTAGACGACTAAGATCGGGTTCCATCCCTTCACCCTCGGAAACCTTCCTCCTCTGAAATCTCAGAGTCCCCCTCGCTCCCTGAACGGTAAGGCTCAAATAAATACGGCTGCAGACCTACATTATAACCAGCTGTTTCTTGTTCATCACTCAAACTAACTTTGGCTTCCCAAACTGAAGAAAAATCGCTCAAATCTTCACTTAAATTGCTTAATTCCTCGGTTTCTATATTCTCTGCTATTGTTAATTACAATGTGCGTTCATTACATTTCATCTTAAAAATGCGTCGGCGTTTGACCCGTCCTTTCTCCACCTGAAAACTGCGACGCACTGCAGTTACGTCATTAAAACTATTTTATTTAAAAATACTTTTATATATTAAAGGTTCACTATGTAATTTCTGGAGAACGCTGGGACTTAGAAAAATTTTCAGCAGGTAAAAGCATTCTGCTCCCTCCCGCTCAAGCCCGAGATACACTCATGCGTCCTCAGGTACGCCACCATACGCGCGCATTTTGTGCGCATGTGTTTTGCTGATATGCTTCAGCATATGTCAGAAACTCAGCTCCTTGTTGTAATATGAGCAGCTGAGCACGGAGGGGACTCAACTGAGCTCGCTGATTGGTTACTTGCTGACACGCCTACTGAAATGATTGACAGCCAGCTCTCATGTAGCGCCTTGAAGACCGCGGCGGTGTTCATGCGGTGTTTCTACTATATATGTTGTAAAAAGTTCTCTCAGAAATAAAAATAATAACAGGGAGTGCTTTTCCTGCAGCACACAGCCCACCAGGGATATTTAAAACATCGCGCACCCAGGTAGGACCTGAATTCATTCATTTCAATCATCGAGTGAACGGAGGAAGAAGCGGTTACTTGACTTTAGGCAAAAAAACAAAAGAAAAGGCCCGATCAGCGATAAAGAAGGGGAATTTATTTAATTTGTGTAACATACAAAACAGTCCGGCGCCGGGGAAGTTTATGTTCAGACACCGCGCATCGCGTATGCGTATGTAAAAAAATACTTTTGCGCGTACGTGCCCTGAGGGGCTACGCGGGGCTACGCTTTTGCCACAGCGTACGTACGCTGCGTATAGGCGTATCGTGAGAACGCATGAGTGTATCTCGGGCTTAAGAGCCATATATGACTCTGAGGGGGAGTCACAGTCCGTTCTCTGTTGAACTTGAGTTCTGCAGCTCCGCCTCCTGCTGAATGTCCGCTCGGAGCCGCTTCAATATTCTGTGATTATATGTTAATAAAACGTTCTAAAAAATATAATAAAACCATGAATCACTGGTCTAACAACACAAAAACACCCTGAAATCAGCAGAGCTTCACGCAGCAACGTTGGACATGATTTAATTCGCTCGTGACTTCCTCATTCCTGTCAGTGAAGGATGAAGCGATCACTTGACTTTTGGCAAAAAAACAAAAGAAAAGTCCAGCTCTGGGATGAAGAAGGGATATTTAATACATTTGTGTCACATACAAATCAGTCCTGCATCGCTTTGCAATCCTTTGAATGAGAACGTGCGCGGCGCTGAGGCTGGGACAGGCGGGGGCGTGGGTTGGGGCGTGACAAACAACTCTGTTTTTATTGGCTGGTCATTGTCCGGGTCACTCTGTGTTTTTAGTGTTTTTATAAATGCTGATAGAGAAGCAAGGGGACTATAGTTTTTTTCAGAGATTACTTTGTCTAACATCAGTCTGTCAGTAGATAGTGACAGAGTGAAGAAATATGTTAAAAATATATTGTTAGAAAAGTTAGACTGCATTACAAAGTTACATAGTGCAGCTTTAATTATTCGAAGCATCTGTGTAATGTACAAACAATCAAAGCGGAGTAGCTCCTCTTTCTAAAATGTCTATGTTTTAGCATCATGTCACAAGTTAACACCTTTGAAGTCAACTTTAAAACAGCAGCTGTTACCAAAGTGCTGAGCACTAAAATCACTGGGAATCATGGAAAAAAGAATTAAAATGATATTGGGGAAAGGAAGGGAAGTCTGTTTGTCTCCATTGTATGTTCCCATTATACAATGGCAAAATTAATTCTCTGCATTTAACCCATTGCACCTAGATACACGCAGGTGGAGCAGTGGGCAACTGTGTGGGTGCCTGGGCAGCAATTAGGGATTGGGGATCTTGCTCAGACACCATGGCATGTGGTAATGGCTGGGGATCAAGCCTGGGGCTTTCTGGTTGCGGGTCGGCTGCCCTGCCTCTACCTCATCTCGGCCCCTCAGTAGCGTACTGGAAATTAATTAAAAGCATCAAAAGAAACACAGAGCAATAAAAAAAAACTACTGGTAAACTGAGTCACACTGGGTGAAAAGCCAGAGAAAACAGATGTTTTTAAAAGAGATTTAAAACCAGGAAGTGGAGGGGCCTGTTTAATGTTGGGGGGGGGGGGGGCAGATTGTTCCAAGTTTGGGGCCCACGACTGAAAAAGCACCTCTGAGATTCAATCTTGTTTTTGGAACAGCCAAAAGCAGCTGGTCCGATGATCTCAGGGCCCAAAATGGAACATGGTTCCAGTAGCTCACATGAGGGTGCAAGGCCATTCATGCACTTAAAGCTAGCAGGAAAATAAAAAAATAAATTCTGGTACGTACAGGGAGCCAGTGAAGGGAGGACAAAACTGGTGAAATATGATCAAACCTACGAGTTCCTGTTAATAAGACGAAACCTATAGTAATTCATAAAATCCACATCGTCTTTTAAATTAAAAAAATTCGTAAACATTTGCGACTGAATGTTTGTTTATTTACAGAAACAGCTGATTGAAAATCAAAACCTGAATATTCATCCCAAAGGGAAAAGGCTCACATTACACCAGCATTTATAAGGAGTAGTCCAAATTACAATATGCAGAACAAATTGAATATAAAAAAAAAGGTAGAAAATGAGTTAAACATCTAAATAATTCCAGTAAAGTAAAATAAGTTGTGTACAGGAGTAAATGTTAAACGTACCTGTCCAGCAGGTTTTTCAAAAGCCTTGTTTAAAAGCAGAGCTCTGACTTTAGAGCTCTCCACCTCCCTGCTTGATCCCAATATTTATTCTTGACAGCTGTCTTGTCCTTAGTTTTTTTTTTTTTTCATTTAGCAGCAGATTAACTCATATTTCCACCTAAAGGTCCTCTCTGAGATGACTCTTGTCCAGTTCCACCATATTTGTTTACCTACACGGAGAGTAAAGACAGTCTGATGTAAGGCGATCACATGACTCAAGCTTCTAGGAGGTTTTTTGGTGGATTCAGCCAAGAGTTTGTTTACATTTAGTGCAGACCCACATTTCAGAATTTCATACCTAAAAAACTATCAGAGTAAACTCTTTCAAACTGCACCACTTTATATAGTTCAACATAACCTTTTTGTTTGATTTCGTGCTTTGCAATGAACACCTTTTAAAGGGATGAAAGTGGGGGTGTTTTTTAGAAACAGTCAAGTGAGGGAGGGGACTGCCCTGGGCTTGAAATGACAGTGGGTGTGTTAAGACACTTGGTGCACTTTAATTAGATGGGGTGCCATAAATAGCTATGTTTCCATCCAATTTAAATTCGATTTTTGAGCGAATTTTAGAAAATTTCGCTAAAATGTAAATTAAAATTATGAGGATCAGAAGTGTTTCCATTAACTGGCTTGAAGCGCATCTGCAATGCCACGCAAAGCGTCTCTACGTCAGACGTCAGCGTCATTACGTCACACGTCAGCGCCATACGTCAGACGTCAGCGTTACGCACTTCCACAGTAAACAGGAAGTAGCGTTTGAAAACAGACATCTCGGCAAAATGGAGAGAATATTTCAGGTATGTGTTGCTATCGGGCAAGTTGTATTTATTCTGTCATGCCAACTAGTTTTAGCGATGTTACATGTTGTCCGGAGCGGAAACAGCTGATCAGTCACGTGACGTGAATGTTCGCTGCGGCAGAACTGAGTCGGCTAATCTGTTTCCATCTGTCGTTTAGCCGACTCAGCTCTGAATCGACTCCCCAAAAACTACCTCAAGCGAGCGTATAAACTTTAGAGCGACTTAGAGGAAGTTAACTCGAATTATGCCGTTTCCATTTAGCTTTTCTGATGCGATGCTTCATAATGCGCACCTAGAAACCTTGATGGAAACACGCCTAGTGCTTGCCTCTGAGGTGTAGTATAAATGTGGTGCAGAGCAGTACTGTAGTTTAAATGAACAACGGCCGTCTGTGGCACAAACTGGGGCAGCCTCAAGCCGGCAGATTTGCTAAGAATATGTAGGAAACCACACTGCATTTCTTAAGGCGCTGTGACACGTCTACCTTTAGTCAATTATACAAATATTGATGTAGCTAGGTAACAAGCTGCACAATGTGCTCAGGTTGAGCTATCCCAGTCGTGGTCTTTTCTTTTTTTAAATATCCCCATACATTTGTAGAATAAAAATAAACTTTGTGCAAAGCAAAGGGTACATTTCTACCACACAGTTTGATTTGATTAATGCGGTTTTGATTTGCACAATTCAGAGGGCTCTAAAATGAATGTGGCTTATATTTTACATAAATAAATACTGGTTTCTATATTGTTCATGCCTAATAAATATCAGAATCAGGTTTATTGGCCAAGTATGTTGACACACACACAAGGAATTTGTTTCCGGCTGTTCGTGTCTCTCTAGAAAATGTCTCTCTAAAAAATGCTAAAAAGAATGCTAAAAGAAAATGCTAAAAAAAAAAAAAAGAAATGCTGAAAAAAGTGTCTCACTAGTATTGACACTATACATATACTTTACTTATAACTTACAAATAATACACAATATACAGAAAGATACAGAAAGATTCACATCACATGGGGGTTGTGAATGGGTTGGGGGTCACGCTGATTGATGTCTGATGATCAGCTGTTGATGATGGTGATGGTGGTGGTATATTTCACAATATATGTAAAAACAACTATTACAGGCTGTTGACCAACAGTTGGCATAGATTTTAACTAATAACTGAAAACACCATAGAAAAACATGATTATGTTTGTTTATCACTGGGGATTTTTACACAAATTGAACATTTTGAAGTCATGGTATTTTACCTTCCGATTATATTTACTGTCATGTATTCTTCAGGCTTCAGTGACAAAAAAGATGTGAAACCACTAAGCTTTACTGCAACATGTTTCAACTATAGGAACCAACAGTAATCCTGCTATAGGACAAATGGTATTCTAAATCTTAAATTGAATCTTAAAGCAAGAGATTCGTCTTAAAGGTGCAGTCTGCAGTTTCTGTAGAACGCAGCACTTAGAAACATTTTCAACAGGGAAAGCATTCTGATCCCTCCCCCTCAGAGCCATATATGGCTCTGCTCCCCCTTGCTCTGCTGAAATTCAAATTCAAGCTCTGTTTTTATTGGCTGATTCAAATTCAAGCTCTGTTTTTATTGGCTGGTTAAAAACTCTGTTTTTATTGGCTGGTTAACGGCGGGTCACTGTGGCTTTTTAGAAATGCTTTTAGTAACACCTGGAGAAGCAAGGGGACTATAGTTTTTTCAAAGATTACTTTGTCTAACATCAGTCTGTCAGGAGATAGTGACCGAGTGAAGAAATATGTTAAAAATATATTTTTTAGAAAACTTACAGACTGCACTACAGAAACTGCAGACTGCACCTTTAACATAAATGCTAGGATTGCAATAATTTCTTTTAGCAGATGCATTTTCTGTTTGGTGTAAGGGGATACTCTGAGTTTTACCCATAGCTACCAGGTAACCTATGGTTTGGTGTTTTGTGCTGCAAAGCTGAACTTGTTGAGAGTTTGTGTGGACTGGTGTGGGGCGTTGAATACAAGTGAGGGCACTCTTCTCACAGCAACTGAAGTGCAGTGAACCATGTAACATGGAAACATCACAGCTAGAGTTTCATCGTCTCTGAGGCCACGGGAGAGATAATTTTGTTTAAAGCTAAATAGCACACCTGTGAGCTTTAGAGGGTTGGAAACATGGCTTGCTAGTTGTGCCCTTTGGTATTTTGAGGGAAGGTTGGCTCGGCTCAGTCGTTGCATCCAAGACATATAATTCAAAAACACGTGTATTAATCGTAATTTCACCTAAAGACGACAAGAAATCTGTCTTTTGATTTTTCAGACCTCTTAAACAAAAAGTATCTGTGTGAAACGTGAGCGCTCACAAACACCAAGCAGCATTTATTTGAGACTGGAATTACCTGTCCTGCAGAGTTTGAGGGAAAATGGAACACCTGAACTCCCATAAACAAACATAAGACTTTCAAATCCTGTTTGCTATCTAAGCTGTATGTTTGCTAGAAATCATTTGTATTTGTGTTGAGTGGTTTAAATAAGTTAGACGTAGATAAACTGAAATATAGTTGCAGTTTGCCACATCACACAGCATCACCAAAGTTGTACACATCATTTGAGTTCATAAGCTGCGGTACACCTTTTTATTTTTATTTTATTTTTTTGTCAGTCTGACATTTATGATTTGAAGGATTTTTTTTAATCATTAATTTTATTTCCATCGTAACTAAATTAGTTTTAAAGAAGAATGCATTGCCTAGACATTTCAGACTATGTATCTGCTCTGATTTCAACTAGATCTAAAAACCCACACAACATAAAAATCATAAATTTTAGAGAGTACAGATGGGCGTTGAGTGTGTCGACAATTTTGTGTTTGTGAAACTCAAAGGGTCTAACAGCAGAAAATAGCCCTTTTCTCTCGTGCACCGCTGTCCAGAAAAGCCAAGATGTTCTGAAGGTTGAATATGTTTGAACTAATTTTATTTCTCTGCATTCACTCCTGTTTACTTGAGGACTTTTTTGCACGCTCCTCTTTTTAAACCTTAAAAAGTGGGTGTGGCAGTGTGTGAACATAGCAAGTTGCTTAAAACATTTACCACAAGTAAATAGATGCCTGTTTGTAAAATGCAGAGCTTCTTTTCTTTATTTTTTTGTATTTAGCTGACTTCTATGTTTTATTGTTAAACTATATATTTGCTATTGAACTCAGCACACTTTCACATCCATTTGGTGTTAAGGATGTCCTAATCGAGATTAGTTGTCTCTGATCTGAGCCATTTAGGTTTGTCTGGCATTTTTCTCTGCTAAGTTTATGTCAGGTACATAACGTAGCATCTGGATTTTTTAAAACTTTAAAAAGCACACATTGTTAACCTCAGTGATAGACTTGTCGTTCAGAGAAAAACATTGTATCTGTTATATTTTTCTTTTTGCCTTCTTGTTGACACTTAACTCTTCTCCTGACAATATTCTTATGTTTGGTGTTAAAGACAACACCGAAGTGTGCTTCCAAATCAATGCAGTTGTTTGGGAAGAAAAGAGACATTTCTGCAATGAACTTGAAAACAACTTGAGTATTTTATTCCAGAAATCAAAAAACTTTCAATACAGAAACAACTGGACTTTATTTGTAACAGAAGATGTTTCACTCTTCATCCAAAGAGCCTTCTCAATTGAACGTTTTTTGATTTTATCATGTCCTGGATGACTGAGAATCTTCACCAGCATATTTTATTCCAGCATTTCTTTTAACCAAGTAAAATTTTATTCTACCAAGTCTTTATCAAAATAAACATGGCTGTTATTAAACATTTTAAACTAGTCGTATGTTTGACATGGTCTTGCCACAAATTTGTAGGACAACTTACTTTCAGGAAGATCTATATACCGTACAAAAAAACAGATCACAAGTTACTGTACCAACAGATCTCAGTCCCTTACCCTAAAACAATTGCTTTTATCAAAAATTTAGTACAGTATTGGAGACTAAATTGGGTCTATACTTAATTATTATCAAGTCAAAGAAAAACCTCTGTTCTTTCTGTTTTCAACATGTTGTAAATAAAAGACAATAGTTTGTACGATGTTATTTGTGCATGGATGCTGCAGACGGTTGTTTCCTTGCAGTTATTTCCTAACATTTCCAGCTTTGAGAGCATGATGACTACAACAAAACTATTACAAAGTGTTATACATGTATGTGTATGAACAGCAAAGGTAGAAAGGTTCTGGACCGAACTGTTAAGACTACTGAAGGTACACAATGTTCGTGTTTGAAAAAGGCTCAAATAGAACCATTTAACTTAGCTGTAATAACTCAGATTTAATGCTTACTACAGTCATTGCTAACATCATTAACTTAACCATAGGAAAGTTTAGAAGTACAGTAATTAAGACTAATTTCTTTCAACAGAGTGAAGCAACTGGCTATCTGGACTCTTATAGCACACCTTTTATTAGACCCTCTTTCCATTCCCAGAATGGACCTTGCTTGTTGGCGGAGAGTGAAAGAGAAGAGGAGATACTTAATCCATTCTTCTCATGCTAGTCACCTGCATAGGACATGAAAGATAATGCTGTCCTGTAACTCTTCAATCCATGCCTCTCTCTTCTCTCTCTTTGTACTACGCTGTATTTCTTTTGGTTCCATTTTCTCCTTTGGACCTCATTTGCTCATTCTTTTCTTTTTTGTCTGTAGTGCTCTCCTTTCTTTTGACAGTGTATCTCATTTACTGTTCACGTGGCTGTGCCCACCTGGTTTGGGAATTGTAATGTCTATTGAGGTAAACGACTTCACAAAATGTTCAGAAACCACTGCCAAATTGGTCCAAGTGGATAAAAAACACATGTGGCAGTTGATATTCTCTCTTGAATCCATCCTACCCTTGTCACTGCCTGTCCTCTTTGAGTCACTTTCACTTCTCCCTCCCTTCTGGATCAGTCAACCCTTTCTGTACCCCTCCGATCCATTTTCTTTGACCTCCTCCTTCACATTTGTCTAATGGAGGGATCGTTTTAATGGATTGCCCAAAGCAGCAGAGAGGCAGACACTCCAGTCACTCTACATCTACCCCTCCACTCCTGTCCTCTCTATTCCTGTCTGTAACAAAGTAGAAATATGCACTTTTTTATTTTACCTTCCTTTGTCTCACCATGCAGGCAGGGGCGGATCTACCATTAAGGCAAACTAGGCAGTTGCCTGGGGCCCCCAATCAGCAGGGGCCCCGCGCCGGCCAGTCACCTACATCCCTAACATTGCTCCTGCTTGTTAAAGGTTCAGTATGTAATTTCTGGAACACGCTGGAACTTAGGAAAATTTTGAACAGAGACACGTTTCTGGTCCCTCCCCCTCAAAGCCATATATGGCTCTGTTACCCTTGCTCTGCTGAAATTCAAATTCAAGCTCTGTTTTTATTGGCTGATTCAAATTCAAGCTCTGTTTTTATTGGCTGATTCAAATTCAAGCTCTGTTTTTATTGGCTGGTTACAAACTCTGTTTTTATTGGCTGGTTAACGGCGGGTCACTGTGGCTTTTTAGAAATGCTTTTAGTAACACTGGAGAAGCAAGGGGACTATAGTTTTTTCAAAGATTACTTTGTCTAATATCAGTCTGTCAGGAGATAGTGACAGAGTGAAGAAATATGTTAAAAATATATTTTTAGAAAACTTACAGACTGCACTATAGAAACTGCAGACTGCACCTTTAAAGACCAGTAACAAGACCGAAGACAACTTTCATAGAAGTCCAGCTAAATAATCAAGGTAATTCATGATCACTTAATGCTGTAAAAACACAGTGCAGTAAAGTGAGTTTATTTCCTCTGACAGTAATGTATACAAAAATTCCCAGATGTCAAAAATTATATTTTTTGTCAAATAGGAGATATAATATGTTCATTTTATTTTTGTTATTTTATTATCACAACTTTTATTACATAGGGTTCATCTTTGTCATATACATGAAAATCTTTGACCTTCAGGGCAGGGCCTTAATGGTACATTTAGGCTGATTTGGGGGAGGGCCCCTTTACAAAGGTTTGCCTGGGGCCCCAAAATGTCTAAGTCCGCCACTGCATGCAGGCAACCCCCTCCAGTTTGAAGAGCAACTCTTTCACTTGGAGTGACCAAGTAGCAGGGGTTCTCTGCTACCCTTTCAATCCAAATAAACAACAAATAAGTTACTTTGGTCAGTAAGGGTAGATTGTTAGATTAGTGGAGGGTGACCTTAAATTTGGCTCAATATCTAAAGGAAGGGCTTTGATGTGGTTTGAAGAAAGCACTTCTAGGAGGGTGTATAAGGGAGAGAACGCCAAAGATCAAAGCCTTAAGAAATGTCAGTATAAAGAGAAGGAGAAAAAAGCAGCAAGTTAACAAAAAAAATGTATTCGGAAAAGAAAAAAAAAAGTCTAAAACGAAGTTGTCTGTGATTTGGCACAGTGCAGTGAGAAATTGTGGCACGTTTTTTAGGAAGGTCAGGTGCGGAGAGGGGGGTGAGGATGGAAAGGGAGAGATAATTAGACTGAGGCCTGGGAGTATTAGCAAATGGAGGATGTGAGCAAATTTCTTGGAGCTGACAGGAGGGGCATATCATGGGCACTGACTGTAAGCAAAACACAAAGAGGAAGCAACCCTTAGAGAGGCTTCGAGTGTGCGGCCTACAGTGCAGGACATGAATGAGTGTTGAGTGACTGGGAAGGATCGGAGGGACTGTTTGGCCCCACTGTTTGCACGTTGGCTGGCTGTCTGTTGGTTTCCCAGGGTATGTCCAGTTGTTCCTGAGATGTGGAACATCTGTTCATTTAGAGAAGCAGCATGTCTTCAGGCATTCTTTATACGTTCCTTCATTTTTCAAAGCTTTCCCAAAGAATAATATAACTTTATATCTCTACAGTGTTTCCCCTTACCACTATATAAGCAGGGCACCCTGCCCCGTCAA
>JBBPBX010012868.1:0-10785 GCA_038048925.1 Garcialebias charrua
ACCCGTGTATTTGAGATTTAAAAGTGGTCTTAGGGATTAAAAGATCATTCTCTGGACTTCCGGTTATGACGCGGTGCTGAGTGGACGTGCGTCGAAGCCCTCTCCAACTTTCTGTCTAAAAAACTAAATTAACAACCGATACTAACTCGCTTTGCGTTTCTTCAACCAACTGGACTATTTATCGCTGACCAGATGGCACCAAAGACTGCGAAACCGACTTCTAAAAGGGCTTTGATAACTTCTATGTTGAGCCCGGTGCAACAATCCGGGAGCAGCAGGCTAGCTAGCGCTAGCATGGCCTACAGCGGCGGTGCGGCTTCTCCTCCAGCTGGCGGAGGCGCTTCGGATAAATCTCCTGTTATCAACAAAACCACAGTCACAGATGATGGACTGGCGGCCATGGAAACAGGTACCACCGACCTCGTAGCAGCTATTAACTCTATGAAAGACGACTTTGTGAAGAGATTTGATAGCCTGCTAACTGCTATCCAGGGGGTGCAATCTGATATAAAAACTGTTGCTGCACGTGTTACACAAGCTGAGGACAGAATTAGCACTAATGAAGATATTGTTGTTTCCCTGCAAGCCGACAACAGTGCTATGAAAACTGTTATTGATACTCTTCAACTAAAAATAGACGATTTGGAAAATCATAGTCGCCGCTCGAACTTGCGTCTTATTGGTCTCCCAGAAGGGGCTGAAGGTTCTGACATGTGTGCTTTTTTGGAGAAGTGGCTGTCTGAAGAGCTTGGTGCAGAAACATTCCCGGTCCCACTGATCATAGAGAGGGCACACAGAGTCGGGAGGACTGACGCTGCGGGGTCACGGTCCAGAGCGGTGGTCATGAAGCTGCTGAATTATGCTGATAAAGTCAGGATCATGAAGGCTGCCAGGTCGAGGGGAGAGATATACTTGGAGAACAAAAGAGTGATGTTCTTCCCGGACGTCTCTGTCGAGCTTCTGAAAAAGCGCAAGATATTTGACCAAGTAAAGAAGGATCTAGCTTCTATTTCCACGGAGTTACCGGAGCTGCGCTACGGTGTTGTTCATCCAGCCACGCTTTTGGTGACCTACAAGAAGAAACGTTATACTTTTGACAAAGCAGCAGAAGCGGAGTCCTTCGTGAAGCAGCTTAAGAAGGAGCGAGGTTTGGACATGGTCCAGGATGAGGAACAATAGAGATAAACTGTTCTGTGGATTATCTCTTTTAATTTTACAGCTGCTTTGTTGTGAGGCACCAAAACAAAATATGTGACACTGACTAATCATTTCTTCACGATGTATGCAAATAAGATCACATATTTCTAAGCATAAGGTTAAAACATATATTTTCAGTTTTTTGGCTTGATGGTTTATACAGGTTACTTTTTAAGGTGTCTCCAATTTGTGTGTACATGGGCATATGTACTTGGTTAACTTACAACATGGTTGGAATAGCCAAGGTTAATACAGCACAGGATAGTTTGTGTTTATTTTTACTATAGTTTACTGGTTGTTATTTCTATAACTGTTGATATGGGGGCTGCGGTTTGATGGGGGTGGTCTAGATGCTGGTCCTTGCCATCCTGAGCATCGGGGTGGTCCAGCAGGGCTTCATGGCCGAGCTTTGGCGGCTCCTTGGGAAGTGTTTTCAGTGGGGTGGGTGGGCGTATTTCGTTTGGGGACTTACGCTCTATTGTTTAATTGTTGTTTGTTGTGTTTATTCCTTTTTGTTTTTGTTTGTCACATTTTCCCTCTGCAGCTTACTCTTAAAGGCATATAACGTAACTGGAATTTTTTTGTTTATCATTTGATGGCCTCTGACCTTCAGTTTACCTCTTGGAATGTAAGAGGTCTGAATAAACTTGTTAAACTGAAACAGGTGATGAAAAGGATTCAAGACTTAAAAGCTAAGATAGTTTTCCTACAGGAGACTCATTTAACTCCTGATGATGTGATTAGAGTGAGGAGAAGATGGCATGGTAGGGTTTTTTCTACTTCCTTTAGCTCACGCTCGAGGGGCGTAATTACACTAATCCACAGTTCGGTGCCATTCCAGCTCATCAAAGTAACTGAGGATCGATTTGGCAGATATCTAGTCATTCAATGTGTGATTCTGTCGGTGAAACTAAATTTGGTTAATGTTTATGGGGCTAATGAGGATAATCCTGCTTTCTTTAGACACATGTTTCTATCTGTAGCGTCGTTGCCTGGAGGGTACATCGTTGGAGGTAGGGCTGAAACAACGAATCGATAAAATCGATAAAAATCGATTTTTAAAAGTGTTGGCAACGAATTTCATCATCGATTCGTTGTGTTGCGCGATTATGCATCTTTCACGGCGCCGCGGAGCTGTTTTGTTCACCGGTAAAGCTTTTGTCAAAGCTGGCTGAGCCTGGCTGAATAAAGTTTGAAAAAAAATAAAATGCAGCGTCAGCGTGCTGCGCCTGCGCGTGTGTGGCTTCTGAACAGAGCGAGGAGGGAGGAGGAAACAGCAGAGACTGTTTTCAAAGTCTATTTTACAATGACCGACGCGACGCAGAGAAAACTGTAAATAAGTCCTACAACGTGTGGGAGTTCGACGCTTCATAAAGATGAAAAAGCTTTGAAAAGTGACGACGCGACACGAGATAACCACGCAGATGAAATGTAAACATGACGGGCTTCACCACCGTGTGAATGAAGGAAGATCAGCAGGTAAGTCAAAACATATTTGTTCTGTTTCAAAGAGAGAAAACGTGATGCCAGTGTCTCTGGCAGCTGAAGCTGCTTGTTTCTTAGCTGTGACAGAGAATGTGTGTGTTTTTATTTTTAATGTAACGATACAAGCAGTGTTTAAATGTGTTTTATAAATAAATCTAACACAAAGATGGTGATAATTTAATGATTTAGCTTCAACTTTTAATTTGCTGGCAAAGTCTGAAGTCACTGCATTGTATGGAAGGATGAATTGCATTTAAACAGGAATTACAGTAATTTATTCATCTACTCAAGTGTGTGTAATTAGTATTTTATATTTGTGTGTGTGTGTGTGTGTGTGTGTGTGTGTGTGTGTGTGTGTGTGTGTGTGTGTGTGCTTGTGTGTTTAACCAAGTGAAACAAGGCATTTCTTGAGTTACTGTAAATTATGATATAATACATATAAACTCTCTCTCATTCCAGAAAACAACAATGACAGCCTTCATGATGGACAGACATCATGCACACCACCACAGCAAGCAGCAGAGACTGAAAGATCCTTACATGAACGTCACTGACATGAGGCCTCTGTCGATGGTTGAAGACGAAGACTTCACTTTTAACCCAGGTTACAATGATCCACACTTGTAATGGTAAATGGACTGTACTGTACTTATATAGCACCTTTCTATCTAATTGATACTCAAAGTGCTTTACATTGTTTATACTGTAGTAGTGTAAAGCACTACATGTCCTCATTTACCCATTCATACAGCACTCTACTAGATTACAAAGAACAAATCATTCTAAAGAGACTAATCAGAGCTTTAGCTCACATTCATACACCAATGGGGCACAAACATGGGGTTCAGTGTCTTGCCCATGGACACTTAGGCATGTGACTGCTGGTGGATTCCAAGCCCCAACTCTTGCATTGGAGGACGACTGCTCTAACAACTCAGCCACAGCTGCCCCATCCAGGTTAAAACAATCCACACCTTTAATCCAGGTTACACTTGTCCCTCAAAAACACATTTTACAAAGTAGCTACATTTTGTGCAGGTATAAATAATACATTTGTATATATGTTTGTGTACATTTATTTTTTATTGAAGCTGACTAACTTTATTTTTTAATTATTCAATATTTTACTAACAGAATAGTCAAGTAGCAACCTGTTTTTTGTGCGATTTGATATGTCAGTCAAATTTTGGAATAAAGAGGTGATAATTAAAACTTGTTTCTTTTTTTTTTTTTTTGCCGATTCATCGATGAATCGAAAAAATAATCGGCCGATTAATCGATTATTGAAATAATCGTTAGTTGCAGCCCTAGTTGGAGGTGACTTCAACTGTACGCTCATCCCAACGTTAGATAGATCTACAGGCAAAGACACCTCTCATGCTCAAACAAGGAAAGAATTACTTAATTATATGAAAGATCTCAATTTGGTTGATATATGGAGAAATATGCATCCTAATCAGTCGTCTTTCTCATGCTATTCCTGTACATGTCAAACATTTTCAAGAATCGATTACTTTCTGATCTCAGCTAATTTGGTCCCACACATTACAACCAGTTGGTATGATAGTATAGTAATATCTGATCATGCTCCGATCTCATTCTACCTTAAGGTTCCTACTCTTTCCTTTTCACCAAAGTGGCGTTTACAATCAATTTGGCTTAGGGACCCAGATTTCATTAATTTTATTGGAACAAAAATAGATGTGTATTTTGAATTGAACACTCACCAAACCTCAGCAACTGTGAGATGGGAGGCCTTTAAGGCATATTTAAGAGGCCAAATGATTAGTTTTACCAGCTTCAAGCATAAAATTAATAAACAAGAATTGGAACAACTTGAAAAATCTATTAAAAGCATTGAAATACAACTATTTAATAATCCTTCAACCCAACTAAATACAGAACTTCTTAGGTTAAGAGCTAAATACAACGTGCTATCTACAAATAAGGCAATTAAAAGTTTAATGAAATTGAAACAGTCATATTTTGAACAAGGTGAAAAGGCCAGCAAATTGTTGGCTTGGCGTATTAAACAGGAACAATCAGATAAAGCAATAAACTCAATTGAAACAGCTGAGGGGGAGTTATCATCTGACCCCAAAAAAATAAACAACACGTTTTCAAATTTTTACTACAAACTATATAGCTCAGACTACTCAGACCTAGCTCCCCAAGCACAAACTGCTTTCTTGGATTCATTAGAATTTACTTGTCTAGATAACAAATCCTTAAAATCACTTGATTTTGAGCTTGATACGCAATTATTGTCTGAGGCTATAACAAGTATGAAAGGTGGGAAGAGCCCGGGGCCTGATGAAATTCCAATTGAAATATATAAAATATTTCAATCCAAACTGATTCCTCCCATGCTTGACATGTATAAAGAAGCCTTTGAAAAAGGGTCTCTACCTCCTTTACTTAATACAGCTATAATTTCCCTACTTCTGAAGCCAGGTAAACCTGCAGCTCAATGTGGCTCATATAGGCCAATTTCTCTGATTAACAATGATGTTAAAATTTTGTGTAAAGTCTTAGCCAGGAAGTTGGAGCCACTTCTACCCATGATGGTCCACACTGATCAAAATGGCTTTGTACAAGGAAGGCAGGGTTTTCATAACATAAGAAGGGTGTTTAATGTAATTTTTGAGAAATCTGAAGTCCCAGACAATGCTATCCTGTCACTGGACGCAGAGAAGGCCTTTGACAGGATAGAATGGCAATATATGTTCGATGTTATTGAACGTTTTGGTATAAAGGGGAAATTTCTTAGCTGGGTAAAGTTAATATATTCAAACCCACAAGCGGAAATTTTGACCAATGGTCTGACTTCATCTCCCTTCAAACTGAAACGTGGGACAAGGCAAGGCTGCCCCCTTTCTCCTCTGTTGTTCACACTGGCCATCGAGCCTTTAGCTATGGCAATTCGCAAACATGATAAAATAAATGGTATACGAATAGGGAGTTTAGAACATCGTATAGCCCTGTATGCAGACGACATAATCTTGTTTTGCTCTAAGTTGGGGGACACTATGCCCACAATAAATGAGTTAATTAAGTCCTTTGGAGTTTTTTCAGGATATAAGATAAATAATACTAAATCTGAAATAATGTACTTATCAGAAAAAGAACGCCTCAATCCCCCAGTTTCTACTCCATATGTAGCGTCAAAACAAGGTTTTACCTATCTAGGGGTTAAAATTACTCCTACAATAAACGATATTATTCCAACTAATTATAACCCCCTTATAGAATCAGTTATACATTCAATAGAAAGATGGTCCAAACTACCCATTTCCTTAATTGGTCGTGTTAATACTATAAAAATGACAATATTGCCAAAATTTTTATACTTTTTTCAATCAATTCCACTTTCCCCACCCCCCTCCTTCTTTAAGGAGATAAATAAAGCTTTTTCCAACTTCATTTGGAATGGTAAGCGTCCGAGATTGAGATTGTCTCTATTATATTTGCCTTATGACAGAGGAGGCTTACAATTGCCAAATTTATTATGGTATTTCTGGGCAGCTCAGATTAGGGCAGCTATGTTTTACTTTATTAACAGCCATTCCCCAGCGTGGGTTACAATTGAGTCACGACTGATCTCTATTCCTATAAACTTATACTTATATTCATCAGACAGGAAAAAGCTTATCAAACAAACAAAAAACCCTTTTCTGAAAAATACAATACTTATTTGGCAAAAAGTACTTGACCATTTGGGAGAAAAGCAATATCTATCCCAGTTTTCACCCATTTTTGGAAACAGGGATTTTGGTCCAGGTAGAGCAGACCTAGGTTTCGAGCTCTGGTCTGCAAAGGGGCTAGCTAAGATTTCTGATCTTTTTTCAGGGAGGGTATTTATGTCATTCGAGGAACTTAAAAACAAATATGATATTCCTACAAAACATTTCTATAAATATCTTCAAATCCGGAGTTTCATTTTATCCAAGCAACAAAATAATCTTGATCTACCCTCTTTGTCTTCATTAGAGGATATTATCATAAAACACCTAGATGATGGAGGTCAGGTGTCTCGTCTCTATTCCCTGTTTGCTGACAAATGTAAAGAATCTTCAGACAACATTTTAAAGGCATGGGAAACAGATTTGGGTGATAGTCTGTCGAGTGAGGAGTGGTCTGGAGCCTGCACTTCTATTCATAAACAATCCGCCAACACAAACTCCAAATTACTACAATACAAATGGTTGACTAGACAATACATCACTCCAGTTAAATTGCATCACTTTAATCCTAATATTCCTGACACTTGCATTAAATGTTTGATTGATAAATAAATGTTCGATTGCAGTACTATACAAGGTCAGAGACCTATTGAATGATAAAGCTCTGTATTTGTTGTATAACACAATCATTGTTCCACACTTAATCTATTGTATTGATGTTTGGGGGAAAGCGTGTAAAACAATCACAAAGCCTATTTTTGTATTACAGAAAAGAGCTGTAAGAATTATCACTAGAAAACATTACTGTCATCCATCCAGTACATTATTTTATCAACTGAAATTATTGAAGTTCCATGATTTGGTTGATTATAATATTTTATCAATTATGTATAGGGCTCAGAACAACAAATTACCTTTAAATATCCAAATGCACTTTGTTAAAAGACAAAGTTGTTATAATCTTAAGGGGACAGAGATGTTTGTAAAACCACAATTCAGAACTAGCTTGAAGGGACGTTCTACCTCAATCCAGGGAATTAGATTATGGAATGGCTTGGAGAATGTAGTTAAAAATGCCAAGTCACTGTTTACATTTAAAAAAATGATCAAAAGGAATTTGTTGAAAAAATATATATGAATTAGCATAATGTGTATTGTATTATTTATTAGTAATGTATTAGTATTAGAAAATTAGAAAGAGTTAGTCATTTTGTACTACTGGTGGAAGATTATTAATGTGCTTTGTATCAATTTTTAATTATGTATTAGTATTAGAAAATTAGAAAGAATTAGTCATTTTGTACTACTGGTGAAATATTATTAATGTGTTTTGTATCGATTATTAGTTACGTATTAGTATTAGAAAATTAGAAAGAGTTAGTCATTTTGTACTACTGGTGAAATATTATTATTGTTTAATCTGATTGTTTGAAAAAAGGGGCAGATATAATAAGATTTATTCTTCTTTCTGCTTCCTTTCATTTTTTTACATTGTGTACGTATCATTAATGGGATTGTCTTGTATTGTGTTTCTTTTGTAAAAAAATGAACAAATTTAATAAACATAAACATAAACATAAACATAAATGTAGTTTCGAAAAAGGTTCTTTATTTCATTGTATGTGGGTATGTCCTCAAGTGTTAGCTTTTTGGAAGGAAGTATTGAATGTGATAAGTGAGATGATGGGTAAAAATGTTCCTTTAAAGGAGAAATGTAATCAAATCTGAAAAAATCGATATAACAAGAATTTCATATAGTAAACAACACACATAAACATACTTAGTATGCTTTTTTCAAGTCAGTAGCTTAAAGAAATAGTTTTTTACATTTTTCCTGCTACATGCCGAAGTACAGTGATTTCTGTAGTAATTTTCTGGACGCACTTTTATGACACAATTAAGACCTCCTTTGCTATCTTACAATAACACTGAAGCTATAAACCCATCATTACTGTCCTCTTGTCTGTCATTTAAAATGGAAGCAGAAGACTTTTTTGAATCTGAAGGATATCACTTTAGTTTGTCAAAAACAGTTTGGTGATTTAGTGCATTAATGGGCATTTCTATCCTGGAAATACGAATAGCCGTGCGTTAGCCGCCGCATGCTAACGTTAGCATGCTAGCGCCGTATGCTAACGTTAGCATGCTAGCGCCGTATGCTAACGTGGAAGTGGGGGTGTTGAAAATGTCCTGAAACAGTTACCAATGTCTTGTTAAGCTCTGTCTTCCCCAGAACATAGTAGGATCTAAAATGATTTTTAAAGATGAAGGAGCAAGTTGAAACTAGGGATGGGGCAGATCCGATCCAGTATCGGTATCGGTATCCGATACCAGCATAATTTAAGTATCGGATATCGGATCCAACCTGCCGATATTTCCGATCCAGCTTCAAAGAGCACTTGTGTTCCATCATATTCTGTGACTGCCGTCTTAACATTGTGTGAGTTAAAACCAATGAAGACACTCTTGAGCCTTACAACAGGAAACTCACAAACTTTAACAGTATAGTCTTTATAGTATAGAAAACATTCCAAAATACACATAACTTTATAGTCTCAGCACAAAAATTTCATTATACAGATTCACATACCTGAACAGTATCGGATCGGAAAAGTATCGGTATCGGTAGATACCCGGTTCTTAAGTATCGGTATCGGATCGGAAGTGAGAAATGTGGATCGGTGCATCCCTAGTTGAAACATGCTGTCTCCCTCCTTGCTAGCAGGCTCCATTGGGAGCTGCCTGGCTAACTAACTACGGTGGCCCTACACGGCCAAAATTCTACAGCGGCCTAATGCACAGGAGCGGTAAAAATACAATATAAAATTTTTAAAGTTTTAAAATCGATTTTGGGGCTTTTAGAATAGATTCTGAATCGCCAGGACTAAGAATCTTGATTCTTTAAAAAATAGATTTTTTTTGCTGCATCCATAATTGCTACACACTGAAACCTTTTTGTCCACAACTAAAACACACACTAATATTACTGTATGAGGGACGACTAGTTGCACTGCCTACGTCATATTCAGGGGACGGAGAGCAGGCAGGAGGAGGGGGGTCAAAAACACCAGATGAGAATTTTTTCACTTTGCAAAGTCTAAATTTGAGTTAGGATGACATTTTTGACTTGTGAAAATTTCACAACAAGCTTATTTTATGCTTTTCATTAGACTACTATTAGCTTAAAAACACTTTTCATTTCTCCTTTAAATCCTAAAATGTGTATCTTAAATATTTATCCTGATGACTTTGTTATCTCAAACAACTTGAGAACCATACTTAATGTCTCCTTTTTGGAAGCTAAACGCTGTATTGCATCCTCATGGAAGAAAGACTCATTATGTGGAATCTCACAATGGACTACGCAAATGACGTTTTACCTTGCACTTGAGAAAATCAGTTATTTTAATAAGAACAAGCTTGATACATTTTGGAATATCTGGTCTGTCTTTTACAACTGGTTGGGCAAAAAGGATATCCAACTTGATGGCTGGAAAAAGGACTTGTTATAATGTTATATGTTGAGCTATACGGATGTGTATGCTGGTTGGTCTTTTGAGGGTCTGCTGCTATTTTTTTTTCTCTCTCTCCCCCTGTGTGTATGTTATTTTGATTTTTGTCTTTTCTGGGTTTATAGTTTAAGTATTGGTAATTGAATATTTGTATATTTCTTGTTTTATTGTTAAAATCAATAAATATATGTTTAAAAAAAAAAAGATCATTCTCTTTTTTGTTAATTTTGTGGCCGAATAGAATATATGTACGTAAAGTATTAAATAAATCCTTTGATTTTTGTAATTTCATCCTTTTAGGATCATTTTAGTTACTTTTCAGTTGGCAATGTAGTGCAAATATTGCATAACGCTGCCGGCTACCAATTGTCGAATATAAATAGCGGATTAGATTAGCTTCCCCTAATTTTCATAAGACATTTGTGCTTTTGAAATTGTGGACCTAAAAAAATTAATAAGCGTTTTAGAAATTGTGGAACTAATTTTTTGATTAGCGTTGCCCACCACTGATATACATATATATATATATACACATATATATATATATATATATATACATATATATATATATATATATATATATATATATATATATACATATATATATATATATATATATATATATATATATATATATATATATATATATATATATATATATATATATATATATATATATATATATATATATATATATATATATATATATATATATATATATATATATATATATTGTATATATATATATATATATATATATATATATATATATATATATATATATATATATATATATATATATATATATATATATATATATATATATATATATATATATATATATATATATATATATATATATTATATATATATATATATATATATATATATATATATATATATATATA
>JBBPBX010012868.1:18536-29190 GCA_038048925.1 Garcialebias charrua
CCCTCTCCCCAGCCACTTGGAGCAGTTCCTCCGGGGGAATCCCAAGGCGTTCCCAGGCCAGCCGAGAAACATAGTCCCTCCAGCGCGTCCTGGGTCTTCCTCTGGGTCTCCTCCCGGTGGGACGTGCCCGGAACACCTCACCAGGGAGGCGTCCAGGAGGCATCCTAACCAGATGCCCGAGCCACCTCAACTGGCTCCTCTCGATGTGGAGAAGCAGCGGCTCTACTCCGAGTCCCTCCCGGATGACTGAGCTTCTCACCCTATCTCTAAGGGAGAGTCCAGCCACCCTGCGGAGAAAACTCATTTCAGCCGCTTGTATCCGAGATCTTGTTCTTTCGGTCATAACCCAAAGCTCATGACCATAGATGAGGGTGGGAACGTAGATCGATCGGTAAATTGAGAGCTTTGCCTTTTGACTCAGCTCTCTCTTCACCACGACAGACCGGTACAGCGCCCGCTTCACTGCGGACGCTGCACCTATCCGCCTATCGATCTCACGCTCCAGTTTTCCCTCATTCGTGAACAAGATCCCGAGATACTTAAACTCCTCCACTTGGGGCAGGACCTCCTCCCCGACCCGGAGAGGGCATGCTACCCTTTTCCGGCTCAAGACCATGGCCTCGGATTTGGAGGAACTGATCCTCATCCCGGCCGCATCACACTCGGCTGCAAACCGCTCCAGTGAAAGTTGTAAATCACGAACTGATGAAGCCAGTAGGACCACATCATCTGCAAAAAACAGAGAAGCGATTCTAAGGTCACCAAAACGGATCCTCTCAACACCTTGGCTGCGCCTAGAAATTCTGTCCATAAAAGTTATGAACAGAATCGGTGACAAAGGGCAACCTTGGCGGAGTCCAACTCTCACCGGAAACGAGCCTGACTTACTGCCGGCAATGCGGACCAAGCTCTGACACCGGTCGTACAGGGACCTAACAGCCCTTATCAAAGGGCCTGGTACCCCATACTCCCGGAGTACCCCCCACAGAACCCCCCGAGGGACGCGGTCGAATGCCTTCTCCAAGTCCACAAAACACATGTAAACTGGTTGGGCAAACTCCCACGCACCCTCCAGGACCCTGCTGAGGGTGTAGAGCTGGTCCAGTGTTCCACGACCAGGACGAAAACCACACTGCTCCTCCTGAATCCGAGGTTCGACTATCCGACGGACCCTCCTCTCCAGAACCCCTGAATAGACCTTACCAGGGAGGCTTAAGAGTGTGATCCCCCTATAGTTGGAACACACCCTACGGTCCCCCTTTTTGAATAGGGGAACCACCACCCCAGTCTGCCAATCCAAGGGAACTGCCCCCGATGTCCACGCGATATTGCAGAGTCGCGTAAGCCAACACAACCCTACAACATCCAGAGCCCTAAGGAACTCCGGGCGAATCTCATCCACCCCCGGAGCCTTGCCACCGCGGAGCTTTTTAACCACCTCGGCGACCTCAGCACCAGAGATCGGAGAACCCGACCCAAAGTCCCCAGGCTCTGCTTCCTCAGTGGAAGACGTGCCAGTAGGATTGAGGAGGTCTTCGAAGTATTCCGCCCACCGACTCACAACATCCCGAGTTGAGGTCAGCAGCACGCCACCTCCACCATAAATGGTGTTGGTCTCGTACCTCTTTCCCCCCCTGAGACGCCGGATGGTGGACCAGAATCGCCTCGAAGCCGTACGGAAGTCATTCTCCATGGCCTCTCCGAACTCCTCCCACGCCCGAGTTTTTGCCTCAGCAACCACCCGAGCCGCATGCCGCTTGGACTGCCGGTACCTATCAGCTGCTTCCGGGGTCCCACAAGCCAAAAAGGCCCAATAGGACTCCTTCTTCAGCCTGACAGCATCCCTCACTGCCGGTGTCCACCACCGGGTTCGAGGGTTGCCACCACGACAGGCACCAACAACCTTGCGGCCACAGCTCCGATAAGCTGCCTCGACAATAGAGGCGCGGAACACGGCCCACTCGGACTCCATGTCCCCCGCCTCCCTCGGAACGTGTTCAAAGCTCTCCCGGAGGTGGGAGTTAAAGCTCCGTCTTACGGGAGACTCTGCCAGACGTTCCCAGCAGACCCTCACAATACGTTTGGGTCTGCCAGGTCTGACCGGCATCCTCCCCCACCATCGGAGCAAACTCACCACCAGGTAGTGGTCAGTAGACAGCTCCGCCCCTCTCCTCACCCGAGTGTCCAAGACATGCGGCCGCAGATCAGATGAGACGACAACAAAGTCGATCATCGAACTGCGACCTAGGGTGTCCTGGTGCCAAGAGCACATATGGACACCCTTATGCTTAAACATGGTGTTCGTTATGGACAATCCATGACGAGCACAGAAGTCCAATAACAGAACACCACTCTGGTTCAGATCAGGGGGGCCGTTCCTCCCAACCACACCCCTCCAGGTCTCACTGTCATTGCCCACGTGAGCGTTGAAGTCCCCCAGTAGAACAAGGGAGTCCCCAGGAGGCGCACTCTCCAATACCCCCTCCAAGGACTCCAAAAAGGGTGGGTAGTCTGAGCTGCCGTTTGGTGCATAGGCACAAACAACAGTCAGAGCCCGTCCCCCCACACGTAGGCGAAGGGAGGCTACCCTCTCGTTCACCGGGGTGAACCCCAACGTACAGGCACCAAGATGGGGGGCAACCAGTATGCCCACTCCTGCTCGGCGCCTCTCACCAGGGGCAACTCCAGAGTGGAAGAGTGTCCAACCCCTCTCAAGGAAACTGGTTCCAGAGCCAGAGCCATGCGTTGAGGTGAGTCCGACTATTTCTAGTCGGAACCTCTCAACCTCACACACTAGCTCAGGCTCCTTCCCCACCAGAGAGGTGACATTCCATGTCCCAATGGCCAGCTTCTGTAGCCGAGGATCAGACCGCCAGGGTCCCCGCCCTCGGCCGCCACCCATCTCACATTGCACCCGACCCCTTTGGCCCCTCCCACAGGTGGTGAGCCCATGGCTAGATTTTTCTACCTGGATTATTGAGCATGCATCAGGCTCGGAAGATTGGAGCTGCTAAGAACGTCATTCTGGAAGCAGATGCGCTCCAGGGGAAAGAAAAGGAAGCGGTGCTCTCGTGGAAAGAAGAGAGGTTGCCGTGCAGGAATTATGACGAGACTGCGGGCAGACGCTAAAACCGGTAGACCCCCGATGCCGGCTCTTTTTCTGTCTAACGTCCGCTCGTTGGACAACAAAATGGATCTACTTCGTTTGAGAGTGACCACGTCGGAGGAGATGAGAAGGTGCTCCGTGCTCTGCCTAACGGAAACGTGGATCTCTGAGGATACACCAGACTCTGTTTACGAGTTGGATAATAGACTCTTTTTCAGAACAGACCGGTGCACCGAGACTACAGGGAAAACACGAGGCGGCGGTGTTTGTATTTACGTGCACAAAGACTGGTGCACGAACTGTTCCGTGATTAAAAGGCTTTGTTCAGCTGCCGTCGAGTTGATCACAGTAAGATGTAGGCCGCATTACCTTCCTCGCGACCATGCTGTGATTTTAATAACAGCTATTTACATAGCACCCGATGCTAATGCTAATGACGCCCAGGGAGAAATTCATGACTTACTCACCTCGCTGCAGTGTAAATATCCTGAGGGGCTTTTCATTGTTTGCGGAGACGTCAATCACGTAGATCTTCAAGTCTCCCTCCCAGCCTTCAATAAGAACGTCTTCACAGCTACGAGAGGAGATAAAACGCTCGACCAAGTCTTCACTAATGTAAAGGGGGCGTACACGGCGAAGACACGCCCACCGCTCGGAGCTTCCGATCACGACTCTCTGATCCTGGCACCAAGACAACTCCCCCCACTCAGGCGCTCCAAGCCGGAACAAAGAGAGATAACAATCTGGCCTCAAGATAGTTCCCCCATGTTGAGAGACTGTTTTGAGAAGACAAACTGGTCTGTTTTCAGAGAAGCAGCTACTGATGGAAGTTCAGTGGACATGGAACTGTACGCTTCCTCAGTCCTGGGCTACATCAGTACATGCTCTGAAAATGTATCCATAAAAAAATATGTTAAATCCTACCCGAACCGGAAACCCTGGTTAAATAAAGAAGTTCACGCCTTGCTAGCAGCCAGGGACACTGCATTCAAGTCAGGAGATAAAGAGGAGCTGAGAAAGAGCAGGAAAGAACTGAAGGATGGCATTAAGAAGGCCAAGGCCACGTATGCACAGAGGATCGAGGGACAGTTCACCTCACAAGACCCACGGAGCATGTGGAAGGGTATTAAATGCATAACAGATTACAAAGGCAAGAACAAACAATGCCCCAGGGACCCATCTCTGCCTGATGCCCTCAATAAGTTTTATGCACGTTTTGATGATCCAAACAGACCAGCTAGCACCAGACTCACCTCATCACCAGATGAAGAGCATCTCAGGGTGTCCGCAGCAGAAGTGAGAGGCAGTCTCAGAAAGATTAATCCTCATAAAGCAACCGGACCAGACAACATCCCAGGGAAAGTTCTGAAGGAATGTGCGGACCAGCTCTGTGAGGTGCTGGCTGACATCTTCACCACCTCACTTGCACTGGAGTCAGTTCCCACCTGCCTGAAGACCGCGACCATCATCCCAGTCCCAAAGAGCTCCACAGTGACTGGTCTGAATGACTATAGACCGGTGGCCCTCACCCCGATAGTCGCTAAATGTTTTGAGAAACTGGTCATGTCCCACATCAAGGCAACCGTCAACATCAACGAGGACCCTCATCAATACGCATACCGTGAGAACCGATCAACAGAGGACGCCATTTCTTCCGTGGTCCACACTGCTCTCACCCACCTGGATCAGAAGGACTCATACGTGCGTCTGCTCTTTGTGGACTTCACATCTGCCTTCAACACCATGATCCCCCAAACTCTGATAGACAAACTATCTACACTTGGACTAAGCCCCTCTATTTGTAACTGGGTACTAGACTTCTTAACAGACAGACCACAGTCCGTGAAGATCCACAACTTCTCCTCCTCCACCATAACCCTCAGCACTGGCTCTCCTCAGGGATGTGTGCTGAGCCCCCTTCTGTTCACTCTGCTCACATATGATTGTACAGCCACACTTCCAGGCTGTCATATTGTTAAGTTTGCAGATGATACAGCGGTGGTGGGATGCATCACAAACAATGATGAGTCCAGCTACAGACAGGAGGTGGAACACCTGGAGAGCTGGTGCAAAGAGAATAATCTTCACATGAATGTGAAGAAGACAAAGGAGATGATTGTGGACTTCAGAAGGAACAAACACACCCATGCCCCACTGAAAATAGGTGGGTCTGCAGTGGAAGTGGTCTCCAGCTACAAATACTTGGGTGTACACATGAATGATAACCTCAGCTGGAGCAACAACACCACCAGCCTGATCAAGAAAGGTCATCAGAGACTCTACTTCCTCAGACGGCTGAGACGTGCTGGTCTGAGCAGCCCAGTTCTCACCTCCTTCTACAGGTGTGCAGTGGAGAGCGTCCTGTGCTCCAGCATCAACGTGTGGCATGGAGGCTGCACAGTTGAAGAGAGGAAAGCTCTACAGAGAGTGGTGAAGGCTGCACAGAAGTCTGTTGGAGTCAGTCTCCCCACCATCACAGACATTTACACCTCCAGATGCAGGAAAAGAGCCACCTGCATCATGAAAGACCTCACTCATCCAGCACACTCACTCTTTGCCCCACTCCCCTCAGGACGGAGGTTGAGGAGCATCAAGTGTAGAACCACTAGACTGAGGAACAGCTTCTACCCTGAGGCTGTTAGACTCATGAATAAATAAAAATAAAATAAAAAATAAACACTGCAAAATATCACATCATGCTGATGCTGATCTGTTTTCTTGTTGCTGTGTTCATCTGTGTTCATCTGTGACCATCTGCTCATACAAACTCATGTTCGTGCTGCTGTTTATTCCCACTATATTAGGCTTAGTGTATTACTAGTTGATGTTTTTCTTAGTTAATTCTAGATGTTATTACTGTTTTTCTCTTGCATTTGTTGTTGGATGTAACTGGGACCCCGTGTACATAATCTCGTTTTCATCACATGTACCACATGCGGTGCAAATGACAATAAAGACTCTCTGACTCTGACTCTGAAATGCTGTTTGGTGAGAAAATTGAGTTGGTCTGCTTCAAGCTGCATCTTTGCACTCTTTTTCTTTTAGACTTGATATTTTTAGTTCATTGAGGTTTCTACTTAAACCCCTCAAGGTCTTACCCTTCAGACCAACCGGGTCCACGTCATTTGAATGCTTTTTTGTTTCAATGATTGTCAAAAGTAGTTATGTTGTCTGCCAGAACAGCTGCTCTTCTTCTTGTTTAAGAGCTAGGTCACTCTGTGTTCCTCGCTGACACCCTGATTTATGGAGCCCTTTCCCAGCCTGGAATTGTCAGCCCAGTCATCTCTCCTAGCTAGAACGGTTTTGACTTCCCTGTTCGGTGATGCCTGGCTCATCTGTGTAACCCCAGCTGTCAGCAAGTTTTTGCATTCCTGCAGAGCTCTGTAATGATGATGCCACATTGTCTTCTTTTTCCCAGCTCTTATTATGCTTTTCAATATGCTAACATGTCTCTCTGCTTGCCTTACTTGTCTCCCTTCCTACTTCAGACTTACTCTTCTCTTTCTCAGAGCGTGTGTTTGTGTGTTCAGGAATTTAACCGTCTCAAGGTGCTATTCATCATCTTTCCCATAACCTGGATATTGTTCTATCATGCAGTGTGAAGAGGGGAGATCTCGTGAGAATCGTAAAGCCAAAACCAGGGCGGATCATTTGTCTCATCTCACTCTTGCATCCTACACAACAGGAGCTAAGGTGCCATTGAGAAGAGCAATTAGATGCATTAGCAATGAGAAACACCACTTATAGTTCTTCACCTGTTCAGCCCACAGTAGTAACTCTTTTGCTGTAGATCAAACAAAACAGTTTCTTTTTAATCTAATGTTTATGTTTTCAACTGTATTTGACTATAAAGAGCAAAACATTGATCGATCTGTAGAGTACGGTAGTTGCTCTCAGTTGGGCACCAGTTTTATCTGGACTGTACTTATATAGAGCCTTTCTATCTTATTGAGACACTCAAAGTGCTTTACACTACAATCTGTGTCCTCATTTACCCATTCATACAGCACTCTACTAGATCTCTACAAAGCTAATTGAACAAACCATTCTAAAGCGACTAATCAGTGCTTTGCCACATTCATACACTGATGGGACACACATCGGAGTGGAGGCAATGAGGGGTTCAGTGTCTTGCCCAGGGACACTTAACATGTGACAGCTGGTGGATTCGAACCCCCAACTCTTGCATTGCAGGATGACTGCTCTAACCGTTCAGCCACAGCCGCCCTATCTGCCAGGTAATGTGATTTTGTTGGCAAGAGATTTCACATTTTATTCTTATTTATAAGCAAAATTTGACTATTTATTATTAAAACACGTTTAGAAACGTCATTTTAACTTTTTGTCTCTCAATACAAGCTGTAAATTAGGTACTGTGTTTTGACTGTATAAGTCAGGTTTTTTTTGCATAATTTGCATGTCCTGCAGCTTATATGCCGAAGCAACATATTTATGAATTTTTTCCCATATTTTTAAACCAATTTTTGGCTGAGATATGACCGTTTTCATTCATTCTGACTGAAAATATTGAATACTACCATTTCAGCCTTTAGGTGACAGTCAAGTAGTACGGCATGCCATTGCATCATGTAATAGGTAAAAATGTCTATTATTGACACAATCGGCTTGCCATACTCTGCTGCCGTCGCCTGCCTGAGGCAACGTCAAACCAGCTTCATTTCACTGCGCCGCCCCGGCGCCGGCCAAATGCAGCTAATTTGACCATCGAAGTGCATTTATTAAGTAAAAGTTCAACTGAGACACACATTTACTATAAAGTCAAGCAAACAAATAATTATTTTTAGGTGGTTATCTTGTTCAATTTCAAAGAAATGCACAATGAGTCGCACTCTGCACATTCATGTTTCCACGTATTGGCTTTTGAAGTACAGCTGATTTGACCATTAAAGTCCTTTGATTAAGAAAAAGTTACTGAGACACACCTTTGCTATAATTTTGAGCAAACAAATAATTGTTTTAAAGTGGTAATCTTGTTAAATTCGTGTTTAAAGTCCTCCCGTGCATGCTCCCGCGGCCACCATTTGGCAGCCAATCGATTTTTGGTACAACACTGGCCACACATTTCCGGGTTCGGCCCACGTTTCCAGGTTGTCAGCAGTGATGCATAACAACCGCAACACGTCAGCAGTGACTCATAATAGATGTGACGTATGTGGCGAAGCAACATTTTTATGTATTTTTCCACTTCATTAGTTATATTTGGACTGATGCCACTTATAGGGCGGTGCAACGCTTATGGCAGAAAATACTGTAAATGTACAAATTTCAATTACGTATTTAGCTTATATGTGGAAAAACTGCTTTTCACTGTATTTGACAAACTTATAGTAGTTCACATTTACACATTAACTTTATAGACGTTTAATGAATGCTTTACATTGAGTTATGTTATATATGTAATGTAAGCACTGTTAAAAAAAAGGTAAAATCTATAATTTAAACAACTTATTTAAAAAAAATGCCAATACTACTGTTTGTGACATTTGATTTGATACAGATGTGGCTTACAATTTTGACTCAAACAATTAAAAATAGCAACCTTTTTTGTTGTATTTTATTGTTTATTTATAAGTCCATTCTTTTGGTCAGTTAAAAAAATTATTTAGCTATAGTTGTGCCTTTTATCTGTTCAGCTTTTTGTTTTAAAAGTTCTTCATGAATAAAGTTTGACTTAGGATTTAAAAGAATGAATTGCTCAAATAAAGTTTGTAGCAGTATGTAAGTGGAAGTTGTGTTTATTTTTCTTTTTTGCTTGCCCTCATTCTCCATTGAATCTATTATATAAGAAAGAGTAAAAAGTGGATGACTGAGCAAATGGGAACAATCGGAGCACAGAAAGATTCATTTTTCCTCTCTTGCCTGTCACCTGACTCAGAGACCAGCTGTTCTTCATTCACAATTAACCGTGAAGAGGAGCCATTTTGGAGACCTTGCACTTTTCATGTTAGTTTGATCTTCATGGGATTTATTTGATTTTTTTTTTTTTTTTCTTACCTCTGTTTGCCCATTGGTTGTCATGAGTCTGTGAACAGGTGAGTCTTTCAGTATTTGATTCATAGTTCCTGACACCAGTAAGATACTCCTGGTGTTGTCAAGAGATCTGTTTAGCTGCTCACAAACCAGTTAATTTTATTATTTCCCCAACAATAGCTCTAACACATGGATTAAAAACCTTCAAGTGTCTAGAAAGTGAATATTTTTACACTATAAATCTCAACTTTTCTTGGTGTATAAATGAACAGAGTAAACCAGAATGAAAACGTTAAGTATTTGTGTGAATCTGCTGCAGTTTGTTCAGAAATTCCTTTGGCTAAATGATGCTTCAGAATTTTAAAGGTTGTTCACAGCAAATTTCAGATTCCTGCAGCAGGCTGCAAAATGTTCTTTATGTGGCATACAAGCTGCTTTGCACTTCCAAATGGTCTTAACTCGATTAAAAATTTGAAGCATATCTATAATCACAACATTTCAGCTCTTCCTCATATTCCTTGAGGGGTTACTTGTGATGATATCATTTTTTAAATGTAAATAGATGGAAATATGTTGATACCAGTGGCACCGTTTGCAGCAGAACAGTCAGGTGAAGTTTGCACTCTCATTTCAAACGACGTATCATTGGAGATCAGCTCCAGCAGCAGCACCATATTCACAATTTGACACACAAGTTCAATGCTATGATCTAAATGTGAGGAATAAAGTCGTTGAATCTGCAGATGAGTCACAGCTGTGTGTCAACCAGCAGGTGGCTTGTTTAGCTCCTACAGGTAATTTGTCAAAGACACAGTGAACAGTGGTGTGATAGGTTGTCCATGATTCAAGGCTACACGTCCCCCATTGGAAATAGCTTTACCCTTCCATTTGTAATGTCATTCATCTTCACTTCTACCAGCATCTTCTCCTGGTTGACAGAAAAGAAATGCACCCAGTCCCTCCATCAGATGTCGACTCAGGATTGATGTTTCTGAAAACTGTTTGTTTTTCAGAAATGCACGTTTCAGATTCACCTGAGTCACGGGTATTGTGGACTTTAAAAAAAACAACATTTTCTTGTATCAAGATATGTAACTGAGCATATCGAAAAGGAAAAAAAAAAACTGTGACTTAAGGTTTTCATGTAAACTTTTACTTCAAGTCACTTTTGCATCAAATCGTTGTAACATTTCCCACCTGCAGCAACGTGTTGCAAAATAAATGCACCAGTCAAAGTAACTTAACGACCCAGAATGTGACTCATTGACCAGACCACCCTAAAACATTTCACTGATTCTCCTGAATATCTGCCATGAGTCATGTCAACTGGACAAAAGGTGCTATTAATGAACACTTCATCTGAACTGTCCTTTTGAACTCGTGACTCTGTCCCTGGAGATGTAGACTTAAAATGCACAAATGATCCAAGAATTTCAAGAGAAACTAGAAATCTAGTGGTCTAAGGACCATAGGAGACCGGGCATTCTGTGTGGCTGCCCCCCGCCTCTGGAACTCCCTCCCTGACTACCTGAGAGCTCCACAATCACTGGTTGACTT
>JBBPBX010012868.1:31733-53335 GCA_038048925.1 Garcialebias charrua
ACACGGGCACAACTTTTTTTCCAGCCTTGGAGCCACTGCAGTGCAACAACTGCTGGCTCGCTGTGTTGGAAATGGTGGCAAATGGTTGAGAGGAGAACTTTGCCCTGCTTAGATGTTAATAAGAAATATTTGAACATTTATTAATGTCTGATTTTATTGCTATTTGTATTTGATACGGGCTAAAACACCCTTTTGTCTTACAACGTTGAATAGAAGATATAAATAGCCCAGTTTTCCTCTTTTATCTCATCTCATTGTTGTTGTTTTTTTGTTGTATTTGAGGTAGGGCTATATCCAGATTTCTTCTTTCCAACAGTTTCACTCTATCAAACAAAAATAGACAAAATTACATTCAGTGATAATCAGTAACTTTAAATCGTCCCTAGATGTGAATGGTTATGTGTCCCTGTGATGGACTTACAGCCTGTCCAGGGCATCTCTCACACAGTGATAGCTGGACATGGACACC
Organism: Garcialebias charrua; assembly: GCA_038048925.1. NCBI lineage: Eukaryota > Metazoa > Chordata > Actinopteri > Cyprinodontiformes > Rivulidae > Garcialebias > Garcialebias charrua. Next base: position 32,203 of record JBBPBX010012868.1, read on the forward strand.
AAAGACCCCCCCCCACCTCCACCCCCCGTGACCCAAAAAGTAAGAAGCTGGTAAAAGATAATGGATGGATAGACAACAAATAGGATTTCTCCAGTTCAGTGTGACTGCACTTTGAGATCTACCTATTAGTGATAAATAAATAAAAAATGGACACAGAACTGGTAAAACTGCAGCTCAAATAAAATAGATTTAATGCACATTGTAAATAATCCCAGAAGGTTAAACGCACTACAAATGGAACTAATAAAAACAATAAACCAGTCATGGGATCTTAGGAGAATTACCAACAAATAAGTGTGCACCAGAGAAGGTCAACAGCCGTTGTGGGTCAGTTAGTGATGAGGAGTTTTTGGTGGCATAATTGCACCCAGTGCAACCAGGCTAAACAAACCAAATATTAAATCTGCTGTTGTCGTGTTTTTTTTCCTTAACCTTTGACAACCAGATTCAGTGGAAATGTTGCCCACATGTAAAATAAGTGTTTACATAAAATATGGACCATTGGCAACTTTTGAAGAGATCAGCACTATCTGTGGAAAAACATCAGCTTTTTGTAATCTTAGACTTCTATGGAACATGAGCTGAAGGTCGTGTGAGGGCATATGCTGTCCATATGTATGTGACTGGCCTGTGACGCCAAAAGTTGTTTAAGCTGCAATTTAAAAATAAAAAAAAATCTGTGCAAAATGTGTTCCTCTGGTTTAATTTTATTGCTGATCACAATTAACGTTTGACTTCAATCAGCGGCTTCGGATGTTGTCAGTCTATACAATGGGCGTTATTAGCTGTTATCATCCCCATATATAGCGGCGAAACTGTCCAATCTACCTCCTAGCAGGTTTAAAACCTGCTATCAGCGTTATTATCGCTGTGAGTAGGCAGCATGTTTCCGTAAACCCGGAAGTGGTCTTTTTTTTTTTTTTCAGCTTATGTATGAGTTTCCCTAAATTTAACCTTCCAGAGGACCAACCCTAAACTTAACCCCCTTACCCTTGTGCCTAAATCTAACCAAGACCCTAAACCTAACGCCAGACCCTTTACTTTAAACTTTAACACGTAGCTAAAGATGGAGCCTGCTGTCATCGCTACCAACGGTGACAACGTACCTTTACTAGGAGGTACAGTATAGCGGCAATCTGACTATACGTATGGGGAATAACTGATAATGGCCATTTAATGGTTGATAACGTTCGAAGAAGGTGCTTCAATCCTACTTGTTTTGGATTTAGAGTCCCACTAGCGGCACAGTGGCTCAGTTGGAGATGTTGTCTCTCAGCGAGAAGGTTGCCGGATGAAATCCCAGCCTTTCTGGGTGGAGTTTGCATGTTCAACGTGCACGTGTAGGTTTTCTCCAGGTACTCCAGTTTCCTCCCAGAGACCAAACACATGCATGCTAGGCTGATTAGTAACTCTAAATTGTCCCTAGGTGTGAGTGAGAGAGAGATTGGTTGTTTGTCTCGTGTGTCCCTGTGATGGACTGGAGACATGTCCAGGGTGTCCGTGTCCCCCGCCTCTCACACAGTATCTGCTGGATATGGGCACACAACCTGAAAAGAAACAAGTGGGTAAAGATAATGGATGGATGGGATCACAGTTATAGGACGTTGCTCATTATCAAATGACACACTTCTCTTACACATCTAGAGAATGTATCTCATATCCACAACATTCTACATTTTTATTCTCAACTAGGTGCTATTTGTAAATTATTGATTTAATTAATTTGTAGACTATTCATTAGCTGTATGGGTAAACCTTCCTTCAGATGTTTCTTCACTCTGGTAACTTCATCTTATGGATGTTACGTTTTTCAATATTCGTTAGTATTCAGCCTTTAACTTAATGGACTAACGAATTGGAAAGATTTGACTTATTGACTCTTATTGATTCTCCTTGTTACACTCAGTCGTTTTTATCCACCTCATCACCTTGTAGACACTTGTATATAATGTCACACTATAATTAGTTTTAGACGGATACCTTTACAACATAGATTTGACAATTTGGTCATTTGGTTTTCTCCTCATAATGTATGGAATTAAATATTGTCTTTTAAAATTATCCACATCACTCCAGTGATTGTAGATGGGATTGATTTGTCTTTAACAGTTTGCAGGGATTATTGCATTTTTCACATTTCAGTTTAGTTGTGCGTCTTGCACTCAGTGGAAAACTATAGAGATTCAAATGGTTTGAGAGGTGAAGGCTCATTAGTTCCCTTTCAGTCATGTTCTCTCGGTGCAACATATGCTATGGGAATTGCGCCCCCGCGCGATTACCTGAAGAAATACATTCACGTCATTACGGCAAGGGCGTCAGCGTAGCGCCAGAGGCCCCGCCCTCTGGGTATTTAAGCCGCTGACGCCCATCCATATTTTTTGCCCTTCACCTCGCTTAAACCTGAACTACCTCTCTTCGCGGGTCTTCTCTGTTGCTTCATCGCTCAACCAGAGGTGAGCTTGCTCCCTACACAGATCGTACGGAGAATTATTCCTGCATACTGCTGGACTAGCGAAAGCTAGTCCGGCACATTTTCTCTTAACCTCGAAGTATTTTCTTCTCCTCTCTCCACAGACTGCTTCGTTCGACGGTGCTAACTGCGCCACAACCGCTACCCCTGCTAACTCGTAGCGGGCTAGCCAACGAAAGCGACGCGACGGAGGAGACGTCTCAAATTAAAAGAAAAAGGATTCTGGAAGGACTCGCTCGCCTTGTCTTGGACATGCCTCCGGAGAAAGGAAAGCGAAAGACAAGACTTCCAAGGAAAACCAGTTGGACAACGAGTCCAACCTCGCACGCCTGTCCTAGCGGATGCGGTTTCTCCCTCGCAACGATGGACACCCATGAGGCCTGTCCCGTCTGCTTGGGAATGTTACACGTAAAAACGGCGTTGGATACGCCCGACTTTTGCCCACACTGCAGCCAGATGCTGGAGGCGGTGCTACGGCATCGGGCTGACCTCATCGCCAAGGCCATGGGCGCCCCAGCAGTGCCAGCGGATCCAGACACCACCGAGCCCCTCACTCCCACGCCGGAGCTCGAGAACATGGCTCTGCACGATAGCACATGAGTCGAATGGGGTGAAGTGCCAGCGGATCCAGACACCACCGAGCCCCTCACTCCCACGCCGGAGCTCGAGAACATGGCTCTGCACGATAGCACATGAGTCGAATGGGGTGACAGCCCTGACATGCTGGCTCCTATGGTGGACTTAACAGTTGAATTCGACACTTGAGGCATGAAGAACGAGGACGAGATCTCGATTTCAGCCTAAGGCAAATTTTCCGCAGAGGACGCAGACGTTAAATACGAGGAACAGGGAGAAGACCTCTCCCAAACCCTGGTACCTGTGCTCCCGGAAACTGACTTTTCCATCCCTGCTCTGTTCGACCTGTGTCACAGAGCAACGGACGCACTGCAGATCCCATGGCCAGAGCCTCCGTCTCGTCAACAGGTCACGAGGTTGGCAGGAAACTATTTTTACTCAAAGCAGCAGGCCGCCATGAGGCAAAGGATGCCCGTGTTCCCGGACTTCCTCACAGTACTGACTCGCACCTGGCCTCAGCCCAGAGCTCCCATGCTGTTACCACTCTCGCAGTTCCTCGACGTGGATGGGATGGATGAGGTGGGAATAGCCAACGTGCCTCAAAGTGAGGACACAATGGCGTCTCACCTGGCTCCCAAGTCATCCGGGACAAAACCAACTCTTCCCAGCAAAGCTTGTCGAGCTTCAGCTTCTCTGCTCCAGAAATGCTCCAGAGTTCAGGGATTCGCGGCGCGCATCATGAACGCGTCCGCGTTGATGCAGGCTTACCTGGCTGAAAAACTGCAACAGCTCCAGGTAACGACGGACAAGCAAGCTGCCGCTGACTTGCTGGATGAAGCCCGCAGGGCAACAGACTTTGTGCTCTGCATGATGGGAACAGCCGCTGTTGCTCAAGGCAGAGGCATGGCGGAAGAAGTAATCGCGATACGCCATCTATGGATGACTTTAACTCAGGGGTGCCCAACCTTTTTTGAACTAAGGGCTACTTTTGAAGTCGGCTGTTTGCCGAGAGCTACTCGTCCAGTCTCAGTATCAAAAAACATATTTTTCATCTCTCTACTCCTCACTTCTTTAAAGAGGAACTAAACCCCGGTCTAAAAACGTGTTTATGGCAACATCTATGGGTTGAACATAGGTATTGCAGCTTCATTTTCTTATTGGTCTAGGATTCTCACTGTGACACGTTTTCTCACTCTGACATCACAAAGGTGGTTCAAGCAGAGCCAATCCCCTGCAGAGATGAGAAGGTCCTGCAGCATTCATACCTTATATGGAAGTGCCACATTTCACTCCTGACAAACGGTTTTACTTTTCATTTTTTATCCATTTTTGTAAGCCTTTGGTTTTGGATGGAATGGGTGGAATAGATAAATACATCTACATGTTTATACTTTGTTGTTGCTTGGTGTATGTTGTTGGCTAGAGGTTTAATTTGTTTTAGGTTGTTGCAGGTGGAGGCGTGAACAAAAGCACAACTCTACCTCCACCCCTCCTTGTCTCTCGACACGCCCATTTTCAGGGAGATTTTCAAACTGCTTCAGGGGGAAGAGGTACTTTCTCAGCCTGTGTTTAGTCGCACTTTAAAGTAAATAAAACAGAACGTAATGTGTTGCTAGTTTTATTTAATTAAAGTATTTTATCAAAGTAAAAGAACACAATATTTGAAAAGCACACCATATTTTTTAAAAGAAACGAATAAACAACTGAAAACTCCCTCATTTACACTAACTATTTACAAAAAGTGACTTACAAAGGTGCAGACTTACAAATCTCCAACAACTATTTCAAACATCAATAAAACCTAAATATCAAAACTAGGCAGCTGCTCTGTGCAGCAGGATGGTGTGTCATCTGGTGCAAGCTGTATAAAATAAATGTGTCTCTACCTTAGTGGGACTTCTGACACTGAGAGGAGGAGGCCAGTGTCTCATAAGCGGGGCAGTATGAGGTGGTTGCGAGGCGCAGGCAGGTCTCCAGATGATCATCAGTCATTGTGGATCTGTTTTTGGACTTGATGATTTTCATGTGTGAAAAAGCAGACTCACACAGGTAGGTAGATCCAAAAAGTGCTGTTAAGTTCAAAACATAAAAATTAAACGTCCAAAACGTTTGTACAAAACAGACGATGTGCACAGATCACATCTTGTAATGATAACAAAAAATTTCTTTGGTCATTTAAAAACTACAGTAACCTGTAATTCAGTAACTTCTTTATCAACTCATCACATACTTTCACAATTTCAATGTATGCATGTGATTTAGGACAACAAAATTTGTGACAAAATAATCGATTTTACTTCCAAAATGTATGTTTCTGTATCCTGATAGAACGGCAAATGTGTTTTTATCCTGTGAGTCATGCAGAAACTCAAGAGTCCTTATTAAACCACCTGACTGTATTAAGTTAGGACATCTTAATTGTACCATAAACTATCAATCCTAATAATACATTTACAGATCTGTCAGTGCACAAAGAAACATGGTTGTGGAGAATTGAAACATTTTCAAATCAGTTTTGAGTTGTTCTAAAGCACATGTGTGAACTTCTTGGGATTCCTAAGACGTGGGACTCTTGCATCTTCTGCCACGTGCCACCATCACCTGCCACCATCTTCTGCCACCTGCCACCATCACCTGCCACCATCACCTGCCACCATCACCTGCCACTGTCTGTTGTGTGCTGCTGCCAGCTGCCTCTTCAAAGCTGGACTCATCATCTGAAAAACAAACAAAATAAAGTTTAACTGGACCCCTGATATGTTGAAATGTGTTAGGTTAATTATCTGGTTAGTTGGAGTTTTAATGTACAATACAGTATACTGTAGTTCTATGCTAGCACTACAGCTACTCTTATTTCTTATTATAATTACATTTTTTTAACATATTTGTTGTTTCTAATTACTCCAGGTAATACAGTACAGAGGGTTAATGTGTTTTGAAGAGTCTAACTTACCACAAAGGATGCTTTGCTCCTGGTTAGCTTCTCCTCAGATTCCTCAGATTCCTCTCCTCCTCATCACCTAGATCCACACTGCTGCCTGCTGTGTTGGAAGTGGCAGATCTCTCATCAGTTCATCAATACGTAAAATAAAAAAGTGGTGGGGTCGTAGCCACTTGTCCCGTTTTTGTTTTTAGCTTTGTAGCACTTAGCTTTAGCTTTAAGCTCTTCCAGCGATCTCCAGCTTCTTCCAGCTTTTCATGTACTTGTTTGAATAACTACACGTTCGGTCAAGGCGTTTGATAGTTTTGAGCTATTTTAACGTTTCCATTACAAATGTTGCATCGCTCACCGACCAGTTTTACTTCCCCACCATGCGTTAGCATCTACCCACTAGCCAGCCCAGGCGGAGAAGTAAACACGAGGGGGGAGAGGGAGGGAGGGATGGGGGTGCGCGCAGCGCACATGCGCAGTCAGGACAGTTTCCCACAGTCCGGTAAAAGGAACAGATCATGTGTTTACATGCGCACACATCGGGCTACGGATCGGCGTAAACCACCCGTTTCGAACGGATCGCAAATTAGGTCGGATCACGCCGAATACACAAAAAATAACCCGACCGGGGTGTTTACATGACGGACTTTTGATCCGTTCGGCCGTTTGATCCGATTACTTATGTCCATGTAAACATAGCTACTGTCTGCACTTTACAGTCTTGTGTCTTGATTCTTACAAAATAACAAGTGTTCTTATCTTGAGAAACCCGGGATAGAATACTCAATAACTTGCATTACAGGTGTTGTGGCTTAGTTGGTCAAAGTGCCTGTCTAGTAAACAGGATTTCAGAGAGTCAGAGTCAGAGAGTCAGAGTCAGAGTCAGAGAGTCAGAGTCAGAGAGTCTTTATTGTCATTTGCACCGCATGTGGTACATGAGATGAAAACGAGATTATGTACACGAGGTCCCAGTTACATCCAACAACAATGAAAGAGAAAAACAGTAATAACATCTAGAACTAACTAAGAAAAGCATCAACTAGTAATACACTAAGCCTAATATAGTGGGAATAAACAGCAGCACGAACATGAGTTTGTATGAGCAGATGGTCACAGATGAATACAGCAACAAGAAAACAGATCAGCATCAGCATGATGTGATATTTTGCAGTGTTTATTTTATTTTTATTTTTTTTTTTTATTCATGAGTCTAACAGCCTCAGGGTAGAAGCTGTTCCTCAGTCTAGTGGTTCTACATTTGATGCTCCTCAACCTCCGTTCCCAGGCTCAAGTGACAACAGTGCCTAGCATCTTTCCTAAATGGTCATTAGTGGCTGGGCAAAAAAATGCTCAGACTGGTGGCCATGCACCAGTAGATGTGTCTGGAAAAGTGCAGTCTATCACACTGTCAATGTTGAACAGTCTTAAAGAGCTCATATTTGGATGAGTGAGCCAAATTTTCAGTTTACAAAAGTTAATTAAGCAAAAACTATTTCTAGATAGAAATTATTTTAAATGTCAAGACGACAAAATACTTGCTAGAATCACAGAAACACAGCAAATAATTTTATCGTACCAGAGCAGATGCCCAAGATTGTTGAGCTACTTGTTGTCCTATGTATAAAATTTCAAATATCGTCGCTGTAGCTTAGATGGCCAAAGCGTCTGTTTTGTAAAAAGGAGATCCTGGGTTCAAATCCCAGCAGTGCCTTTTTTTAACTTCCAAGTAAACATAATAAAATTGACCTCTTTTTCAAAGTATCAACACTGAGTATTTGTATTGTTAATCGCAGTTATTGCTATGTATAACATGGTTCCCTTGAGACAGAAAAATACACAATGTGTGCCTTACTTTGTATATTCTCAGGTCTTCATTACTACAACGAAATAACAAGTATACTTATCTGAAGAAAGCCACGATAGAATAACCATTACTACATAACAGAGGTGCTGTGTCTTCATTGTCAATGTGGCTGTCTAATAAACAAGAGATCCTTGGTTCAAATCCCAGCTGTGACTATTACTTTAACTTCTTGATAGAAAACTTAGTACTATAGAAGTAGAGCTATTAAGACAATTATATAAATTAAATATTATGTAAGAAGATAACTTACTTTGCTAGAGAGAAAAGAACGCACAGTGTGCACCTTACAGTCTACCTGTGTGTTCATTCTTACTAAATATCATGTATACGTATCTAGAGAAACCCAGTATAGAATACTCATTAACATACATTACAGGTGCTGTGGCTTAGTTGGTCAAAGCGCCTGTCTAGTAAACAGGAGATCCTGGGTTCAACTCCCAGCAGTGCCTAGTGGTATTTTTTTCATTTCCATTTGGTGGCTGAGCAAATAAATGCTCAGACTGGTGGCCATATACCCTTAGTGGCTTCTGCAACACTGCAATCTGTCACACTGTCAGTGTTGAACAGTCTTAAAGAGCTCAAATTTGGACGAGTGAGAAAAATTTGCATTTTAAAAAAGTCCAGTAAGCAAAAACTTTTCTACGCAGCAATTACTTTAATATTCAAGTGTACAAAAACTTGATAGAATTATAGAAATACAAAAAAAAACCATTTAATCATGCCAGAGCAGAAGCTAAATAGTAGGTTGCTGATCTAAGAACAGGTATGGTGCTCAACAATGAGGCGCTGTAGCTTAGATGGCCAAAGCATCTGTCTCGTAAACAGGAGATCATAGGTTCAAATCCCAGCAGTGCCCATGATACTATTATCTCCTGAAAGAGAACTGACTACTCTAGAAGTAGACCTATTAAGCCAGTTATATAAATTTCATATCACGTAAGAAGAGAACTTGCTTTTCTAGCGGGAATATAGTGTACATTTTAGTCTACCTGTGTGTTCATTCTTACAAAATATCAAGTATACCTATCCAGAGAAACATGGTATAGAATACTAAAACCCATCTATAACAGCTGCTGTGGCTTAGTTGGTTAAAGCACCTGCCTTGTAAACAGGAGATCTTGGGTTCAACTCCCAGCAGTGCCTAGCATCTGGCTGGGATAAAGAAATGCTCACATTGGTGGCCATACACCTATAAATGTGTCTTCTGAACTGCTGTCTTTCACTGTGGGTCTTAAAGAGCTCAAATTTGAATGAGTAAGGAAAAATTGCATTAAAAAAACTTCCAGTAAGAAAAAACTTTTTCTAGGTATAATTTTTTAAATGTCAGAATGAACACCAACTTGCTAGAGTTACAAAAACACAGAAAAGTGTTAAACCATGCAAGATCAGAGGCTAAATATTAGGTTGCTGATCTAAGTACAGCTATATTCTTCAAAAATGAGGTGCTGTAGGTTAGATGGTCAAAGCATCTGTTTGGTATAGAGGAGATTCTGGGTTCAAATTCCAGCATTGCTCTTATTACTTTGATTTCTAGAGAACTAAATGCTCTAGAAGTAGACCAATTAAGACCATTATAATAAATATATATAGTATTATGTAACAAGATAACTTGGTTCTCTAGAACAAAAATAATACACTGTCTGCACCTTACAGTCTTGTGTCTTGATTCTTACAAAATAACAAGTGTGTTTATGTTGAGAAACCCGGGATAGAATACTCAATAACTTGCATTACAGGTGTTGTGGCTTAGTTGGTCAAAGTGCCTGTCTAGTAAACAGGATTTCCCAGGCTCAAGTGACAACAGTGCCTAGCATCTTTCCTAAATGGTCATTAGTGGCTGGGCAAAAAAATGCTCAGACTGGTGGCCATGCACCAGTAGATGTGTCTGGAAAAGTGCAGTCTATCACACTGTCACTGTTGAACAGTCTTAAAGAGCTCATATTTGGAAGAGTGAGCCAAATTTTCAGTTTACAAAAGTGAATTAAGCAAAAACTATTTCTAGATAGAAATTATTTTAAATGTCAAGACGACGAAATACTTGCTAGAATCACAGAAACACAGCAAATAATTTTATCGTACCAGAGCAGATGCCCAAGATTGTTGAGCTACTTGTTGTTCTATGTATACAATTTCGAATATGGCGCTGTAGCTTAGATGGCCAAAGCGTCTGTTTTGTAAACAGGAGATCCTGGGTTCAAATCCCAGCAGTGCCTTTTTTTAACTTCCAAGTAAACATAATAAAATTGACCTCTTTTTCAAAGTATCAACTCTGAGTATTTGTATTGTTAATCGCAGTTATTGCTATGTATAACATGGTTCCCTTGAGACAGAAAAATACACAATGTGTGCCTTACTTTGTATATTCTCGGGTCTTCATTCTTACAACAAAATAACAAGTATACTTATCTGAAGAAAGCCACGATAGAATAACCATTACTACATAACAGCGGTGCTGTGGCTTAGTTGTCAATGTGGCTGTCTAGTAAACAGGAGATCCTTGGTTCAAATCCCAGTTGTGACTATTACTTTAACTTCTTGATAGAAAACTTAGTACTATAGAAGTACAGCTATTCAGACAATTATATAAATTAAATATTATGTAAGAAGATAACTTACTTTGCTAGAGAGAAAAGAACGCACAGTGTGCACCTTACAGTCTACCTGTGTGTTCATTCCTACTAAATTTCATGTATATGTATCTAGAGAAACCCGGTATAGAATACTCAATAACATACATTACTGGTGCTGTGGCTTAGTTGGTCAAAGCGCCTGTCTAGTAAACAGGAGATCCTGGGTTCAACTCCAGCAGTGCCTTGTGGTATTTTTTTCATTTCCATTTGGTGGCTGAGCAAATAAATGCTCAGACTGGTGGCCATATACCCATAGTTGTTTCTGCAAAACTGCAGTCTGTCACACTGTCAGTTTTGAACAGTCTTAAAGAGCTCAAATTTGGACGAGTGAGAAAAATTTGCATTTAAAAAAAGTCCAGTAAGCAAAAACTTTTTCTACGTAGCAAATACTTTAATTGTCAAGATGTACAAAAACTTGATAGAATTATAGAAATACAAAAAAAAAAAAACATTTAATCAGGCCAGAGCAGAAGCTAAATACAGGTAGTCCCCGACTTACGAGCGCTCTGACCTACGAGGTTCCGGACTTACGAGCTGGCGAATTTTTGGAAAAAACGCAAAAAATACCGAGTTTTTCTGTGTTTTTTCACCACAGTTCGTTAGCTAAACATGTGGACACACGTTTCCGATCATTTTTATGCACTCGTAAGCAGTTTTTCGATGAAAAACGAGTGTTTGTAGTCGCGCTAGCAAAACTGTTCCAACTTACGAGCGAAATTGCGGACTTACAAGACACTTGGCGGCCGTTCCAAGTTACGAATTTTTGCTTTACGAGCGCCTCGGAGGAAGGGAACTCGCTCGTAAGTCAGGGACTACCTGTAATAGGTTGCTGATCTAAGAACAGGTAAGATGCTCAACAATGAGGCGCTGTAGCTTAGATGGCCAAAGCATCTGTCTCGTAAACAGAAGATCCTGGGTTCAAATCCCAGCCGTGCCTATGATACTATTATCTCCTGAAAGAAAACTGACTACTCTAGAAGTAGACCTATTAAGCCAGTTATATAAATTTCATATTGCGTGAGAACTTGCTTTTCTACCGGGAAAATAGTGTACCTTTTAGTATACCTGTGTGTTCATTCTTACAAAATATCAAGTATACTTATCCAGTGAAACATGGTATAGAATACTAAAAACCTTCCATTACAGGTGCTGTGGCTTAGTTGGTTAAAGCGCCTGTCTAGTAAACAGGTAGATCCAGGGTTCAACTCCCAACAGTGCCTAGCATCTGGCTTGGATAAATAAATGCTCACATTGGTGGCCATACCCCCATAAATGTGTCTGCTGATCTGCTGTCTTTCACTGTGGGTCTTAAAGAGCTCAAATTTGAATTAGAAAAAAATGCATTAAAAATTTTCCAGTAAGAAAAAACTTTTTCTAGGTATAATTTTTTTAAATGTCAGAATTAACACCAACTTGCTAGAGTTACAAAAACACAGAAAAGTGTTTAATCATGCAAGATCAGAGGCTAAATATTAGGTTGCTGATCTAAGTACAGCTATATTCTTCAAAAATGAGGTGCTGTAGGTTAGATGGTCAAAGCATCTGTTTGGAATAGAGGAGAATCTGTGTTCAAATTCCAGCATTGCTCTTATTACTTTGATTTCTAGAGAACTAAATGCTCTAGAAGTAGACCAATTAAGACCATTATAATAAATATATATATAGTATTAAGTAACAAGATAACTTGGTTCTCTAGAACAAAAATAATACACTGTCTGCACTTTACAGTCTTACGGAAGGGCATTGCATTCAACCATGAAAATATTTTTTTGGAGCTTATGTAGTAAAAACGTGATAATTATGTAGTAAAAACGTGATAATTATGTAGTAAAAACGTGATACTAAGTAGTAATAACGTGATACTATGTAGTAAAAACGTGATACTATGTAGTAAAAACGTGATAATTATGTAGTAAAAACGTGATACTAAGTAGTAAAAACGTGATACTATGTAGTGAAAACGTGATACTATGTAGTAAAAACGTGATAATTATGTAGTAAAAACGTGATACTAAGTAGTAAAAACGTGATACTTATGTAGTTAAAATGCGATAACAATTCAGGAGGAGCGTTTCCTTTAAATAGAGTAGACCTGCAGACTTCTACATATATCAGATGGGACAATGGTTAAGACCGTTGCCTTTCATGCAGATGACGCAGGTTCGAGTCCAACCTGGTCTGACTGATTTTTTTTTTTTCTTCTTTGGATTATTTATATAATAATATTTATGCTGAAAATACTTTGCTTATCAGCGTGATTGGGGTGTAATGTGGTTAAGTGACGTCTTAATTTATTAGGCTTCATGCTGTCCGCTGCTAATATTTTAAGACATAACAGACACACCGGTCTTTCCTCATCTCCCACCTTCGTCACAGTGAAGCCAAGGCTAAATACGCTTTCTTATTATCTTCGTCTGTCTTCGCCTTTCTTTTCATCCCTGTTAAATATTTCTCCATGCTGTATCTTCACTGCACTTTCTAAAACTTCTCATGCGCTGCTGTGGCTTCTTACTCTGTGAAAAAACTTCTGTGCGCTCAGTCTGACAATAACAGCGCCACTGCCCCTACTGGCGCGGATGTGTAATTACACTTACCATTTCATACAGTTCAATACAGTATTACAAACCTATCAAAAGTAATGGCAAAAGACTGAAAATAGTTTATATATTTACAATAAATGCATGTACAAATAAGCTAACAGGGAGTGCCTGTATGTTGTTGTTTTTTTAATTTCGTTTTACGCAAGTTGAAGCAGTTGAAAGACTTCAGCTGCTTAAAATTTGTTTACAGAACTCCTTTGGTTTTTTTATTTTTTTTTATTTTTTGGATGTGGGGCCCACATCCGATTGGCGGGCAGGAACATCTTGTGAAGGTCTCCCAAGAAGCAGTACGCTTGTAAACATGTAGGTCAACTAAGGGTAATCATTGCTGTGAATAATCACGAAGTTGCTGCTGATCTGTTCATGTTGCTGTGTTCGTTCGTGCACACCTGCTAGCTCATTCTTTATTGTTGTTCGCAATGGGATGTGTGCAGTGCAGCGAGATTATGTACACACGGTCCCAATTACATAAAACAATAAAATGTAATAGAAAAACTGTAACATATAAGATATGAACTAAGTTAAATTTTCCTTATATAGGCACTAACAGCATAGAAACATCACATGAATAGCAGTACAATCATGAGTTTGTATGAGCTAGCAGGTGTGCACGAACGAACACAGCAACATGAACAGATCAGCAGCAACTTCGTGATTATTCACAGCAATGATTACCCTTAGTTGACCTACATGTTTACAAGCGTACTGCTTCTTGGGAGACCTTCACAAGATGTTCCTGCCCGCCAATCGGATGTGGGCCCCACATCCAAAAAATAAAAAAAAATAAAAAAAACCAAAGGAGTTCTGTAAACAAATTTTAAGCCCTAAGTCTTTCAACTGCTTCAACTTGCGTAAAACGAAATTAAAAAAACAACAACATACAGGCACTCCCTGTTAGCTTATTTGTACATGCATTTATTGTAAATATATAAACTATTTTCAGTCTTTTGCCATTACTTTTGATAGGTTTGTAATACTGTATTGAACTGTATGAAATGGTAAGTGTAATTACACATCCGCGCCAGTAGGGGCAGTGGCGCTGTTATTGTCAGACTGAGCGCACAGAAGTTTTTTCACAGAGTAAGAAGCCACAGCAGCGCATGAGAAGTTTTAGAAAGTGCAGTGAAGATACAGCATGGAGAAATATTTAACAGGGATGAAAAGAAAGGCGAAGACAGACGAAGATAATAAGAAAGCATATTTAGCCTTGGCTTCACTGTGACGAAGGTGGGAGATGAGGAAAGACCGGTGTGTCTGTTATGTCTTAAAATATTAGCAGCGGACAGCATGAAGCCTAATAAATTAAGACGTCACTTAACCACATTACACCCCAATCACGCTGATAAGCAAAGTATTTTCAGCATAAATATTATTATATAAATAATCCAAAGAAGAAAAAAAAAAATCAGTCAGACCAGGTTGGACTCGAACCTGCGTCATCTGCATGAAAGGCAACGGTCTTAACCATTGTCCCATCTGATATATGTAGAAGTCTGCAGGTCTACTCTATTTAAAGGAAACGCTCCTCCTGAATTGTTATCGCATTTTAACTACATAAGTATCACGTTTTTACTACTTAGTATCACGTTTTTACTACATAATTATCACGTTTTTACTACATAGTATCACGTTTTCACTACATAGTATCACGTTTTTACTACTTAGTATCACGTTTTTACTACATAAGTATCACGTTTTTACTACATAGTATCACGTTTTTACTACATAGTATCACGTTTTTACTACATAGTATCACGTTTTTACTACATAGTATCACGTTATTACTACTTAGTATCACGTTTTTACTACATAATTATCACGTTTTTACTACATAATTATCACGTTTTTACTACATAAGCTCCAAAAAAATATTTTCATGGTTGAATGCAATGCCCTTCCGTACAGAGACATGGCTTAATGATGAAAACAAAAGTAACGTTCACATCGAAGGATATGAATTATATCATTTAAACAGAAACAATAAAAAAGGTGGAGGAGTAGCTCTATTTGTCAAAAATGAAATAAAGTGTAGAATAATTAAAGAAATGTCAATAATTGTTGACAATCTTATGGAAATAAGATTGGGCAGCACGGTGGCACAACTGGTAGAGCTGCTGCCTCTCAGCGAGAAGGTTGCCGGTTCAAATCCCGGTCCGGGGCCTTTCTGGGTGGAGTTTGCATGTTCTCCCCGTGCATGCGTGGGTTTCCTCCGGGTACTCCGGTTTCCTCCCACAGACCAAAAAACATGCTTGTTAGGCTGATTGGTGACTCTAAATTGACCCTAGGTGTGAGTGTGAGAGTGGATGGTTGTTTGGTGTGAGTGAGACAGGTCCCTCTTGTAAATGAGTCCCCGTGACTCAACGAGGCTAGCCTGTATAAATAAAGGTTGAATGAATGAATGAAAAAAAATAATAACAATAGAAATATTAAACGAAAATGCTAAAAACATTTCCATAAGTTGTGTATATCGATCACCAGGATCAAATATAGAAATATTCACCGATAAAATCATACAACTACTGGAAAAGAGTTTAAATAAAAAAGTTTTCTTGTGTGGAGACTTTAATATTGACCTGGGAAATAAAACGGATTCAAATAACATCAGCACGTTTCTAAATTCAATGTATAGTTTAAATCTTTATCCGTTAATATCAAAACCAACAAGAATTACAACTCATAGTGCTACGATAATTGACAACATTTTCACAAATATAACTAATGGGGATATGACAGGTGGTATCTTAACAACTGATTTAAGTGATCATTTACCAGTTTTCACTATCTACAGAAATGATCAAAACATTACAAAAGAAGTTACAATTAAGAAAAAAATAATAAACACATCAAAAAAAGCTATGGATCAATTAAAAGATGATTTACAGAAGCAAAACTGGAAGGACGTGTATATTGATGATGTTAACAAATCATATGATGAATTTATGAACATTTTAGAAGCTCTGTATGAAAAGAATTGTGTGCAAAGAAATTGTAGAAAAAGAAATATTGTTGACCAACCTTGGATGACTAAAGGGTTGAGAAATGCTTGTAAAAAAAATACAATGGTGACACTAAAACAACATGGCGAGTAATAAATGATGTTCTAAAAAGTCATAAAACAAAAACGAACATTGCAAAATATTTTGTGAAAGATGACAATGAAATACATGATGAGAATGATATCGTAAATGAATTTAATCAATATTTTGTAAATATTGGATCAAGCCTTGCAGCTAAAATACCAAAAGTAGATAATAAGGTGTGTCATTCAATTAAAAGCTGCACCAACAGTATTTTTCTTAGTGGAACTAACAAAGAGGAAATTATGAAAATGGTTAAAAATCTCTCAGACAAGAGATCAAAAGACTGGGTGGACATGGATATGATGTTTGTAAAAGAAATAATAAGTTATGTTATTGAACCATTTACATATATATGCAATTTATCTTTTTCAACAGGAATATTTCCAGATAACATGAAAGTAGCAAAGGTAATTCCTCTTTTTAAAAATGGTGATAAATGTGTATTCAATAATTATAGGCCAATATCCTTACTACCACAGTTCTCAAAAATTCTAGAAAAACTATTTGTGACCAGATTGGATCAATTTATTGATAAACAAAATATTTTAAGTAGCAGTCAATATGGGTTTAGAGAAAAAAACTCTACGTCAATGGCTCTCATGGATTTAATGGAACAAATAACTAATGCTGTCGATCATAAACAGTACTGTGTTAGTGTTTTTGTTGATCTAAAAAAAGCATTTGATACCATTGACCACACCATTCTCCTTGAAAAACTAAATAAATATGGTATTAGAGGACCAGCATTACAGTGGGTATCTAGCTATTTGAAGGACAGGAAACAGTTTGTGCAAATAAATGATGTTAGATCTGACCTCCGTGATATCACTTGTGGAGTTCCTCAGGGTTCTGTGCTTGGACCAAAGTTATTTATTTTATATGTGAATGACTTGGTAAATGTGTCAGGACTACTTAAATGTGTTCTTTTTGCCGATGACACCACATTTTTCTGTTCGGGTAATGACATAAAACAGATTTTCGATATGATGAAAACAGAATTTATAAAAATACAAACTTGGTTTAAATTAAACAAATTATCTTTGAATTTAGATAAAACTAATTACATGATATTCGGTAACAAAAAGAGAATTGTTGATGACGATCCATTTGAAATTGAAGATGTTGTGATCTGTAAAGTGAGTGAAGTGAAGTTTCTGGGTGTTATCATTGATGACAAACTGACGTGGAAACATCATGTAAATTCCATTTAAAAAAAATAGCTAGATCAATTGCAGTACTGTATAAAGTCAGGGATTTTTTAATTGATAAAGTTTTACATATGTTGTATAACACAATCATTGCTCCACATTTAATCTATTGTATTGAGGTTTGGGGAAAAGCGTGCAAAACTATTACAAAGCCTGTTTTTATTTTACAAAAGAGAGCTGTAAGAGTAATCACCAGAAAACATTTCAGTCACCCATCAAACACTTTGTTTCTTCAGCTAAACTTATTGAAATTCCAGGAATTGGTAGAATATAGTATTTTATCAGTTATGTATAGGGCTCATAAAAACACATTACCTTTAAATATTCAAAGAAACTTTATAAAAAGACAAAGTTATTACAATCTCAAAGGGACAGAGATATTCATCAAACCACAATTTAGAACCAGCTTAAAGGGACGGTCTACCTCAATTCAGGGAGTTCGATTGTGGAATGCTCTGGAGAGTGATGTTAAAAATGAAAAATCAATGCATACATTTAAGAAAAAGGTCAAAAAGGATTTGCTCAAAAACTATATATGATGTAACCTTGCGTGTTAGCTTAGTGCGTTTGTGTATTACAGTTAGAAAAATTAAGTAGAGTTAGTCATTTTGTGAAGCAGTTTGTGTATTACAGTTAGAAAAATTAAGTAGAATTATTCATTTTTGTGATGTATTTTGTGTATTACAGTTAGGAATATTAAGTAGAATTATTCATTTTGTGAACATCTTGATGTTGTGCCATCTTTTAGTTTGTGTATTACAGTTAGAAATATTAAGTAGAATTATTCATTTTATGATCTAGTTTGTGTATTACAGTTAGGAAAATTAAGTAAAAAAAAAAATAAAAAAAAAGGAAAATTAAGAAAAAAAAAGTATGATGTAGTTTGTGTATTAGTTAGAAAAATTGTGTATTAGTTAGAAAAAGAATTATTCATTTTGCTATTGTGTATTAGTTAGAAAAAGAATTATTCATTTTGTGATGTAGTTTGTGTATCAGTTAGAAAAATTAAGTAGAATTACGGGTGATGTAGTTTGTGTATTAGTTAGAAAAATTAAGTAGAATTATTCATTTTGTGATCTAGTTTATGTATTACAGTTAGAAAAATAAGTGGAATTATTCATTCTGTGATGTTGCTTGAAGGTTATCATTGGTTGAACAAACTGTGAAATAGGGGCAGATATAATAAGATTTCATCTTCTTTCTGCTCCCTTCATTTTATCCTACTTGTATTCTTGTATCTGATGAAACTGTCTTGTATTGTTCTTTAAAATGAATGAATAAACATCAATCAATCAATCAATCAATTCGCAAAGTGACGTATTTTCGCAGGCTTTCGTCACGGACGTGGTTCAAACAGAGCCAATCCCCTGTGGAGATGAGACGTCCTCCCTCCAGTGCATACCTTATATGGAGTGCTACATTTCACTCCTGAAAAGCTCTGCAACAAAGCATATTATAGTTTTCGGAATGGCACTAGTTATTTGTGTATTGTAACTTATTTATTTTAGGAATGTTTTTCACGTCTTCGAAACTGTCTGGTTGTATATGTTTTAATACAGTGCGTTAGAAGAGCAATGCATGGATGCCGAGTTGGGTCAGTGTGTATATACTGGGTTTGGATACGGGAGACCCAAGTTCGATCCCCGGTCACAGAGTACTTTAAAAAAAAAAAATTTAAGCCTTTTTTTTGATAGGTTGGGTGGAATAGATAAATACATCTATAGTATAGTTTATTATTTGTTGTTGCTTGGTTTGGTTTATGTTGTTGGCTACAGTTCTAGTTTGTTGTAGGTTGTTGCTGGAGGAGGCGTGGATGCAGGAAACCCCCCACCTCCTCCCCTCCTTTAGGCGGTGCCTCTACAGTCTATCAGAACGCCCATTTTGTTGAAGATTTTGAATCTGGACTTGGGGAGGAGTTAAAGATCCAGAGGCCGTTCAGTGACACTTTAAGTAAAAAATATTAATATGGTACTTCTACTTTTACTAGAGTACATTTTTGTCTGTTTATTTGTACAGTACTTTTACTTAAGTACAGTGTTTGAGTACTTTCTCCACCACTGGCTTTGAGGAAGGCCCAGTTAGGATATTGCTCTAGACTAGAACCTGTTTTGTGTGTGATTTCTCCTTCTGTCAGGCTCCTGAGTTAGTGGGGACGCTGTCTGCTCTGTGATACAGAGTCCTGATGACTCCTAACTTGTGCTCCAAAGGGTGATGGGAGTCAAACTGCAAATACTTGTCTGTGTGGGTGGGTTTGCGGTACACCTCAGTTTGCAAATATCCTCTATCCGAAACTGAGACCTCACAGTCAAAGAAAGCCAACCTGCCATTTTTTACATGTTCTCGTGTGAACTTGATATATTTAACCACAGAGTTTATGTGCTCAGTAAAATGTTGGACTTCCTGAGATTTAATTTTAACCTAGGTGTCATCAACATACCTGAACCAATGACTTGGTGGTCTCCCTGAAAAGGACGTCAAGGCTCTCTTTTCTACCCCCTCCATGTACAGGTTAGCAACAATAGGAGAAACTGGAGACCCCATAGCACACCCATGTTTCTGCCTATAATATTGCTCCCCATATGTGAAGTAGGTTGACTGCAGGCACAGTTTCAGGAGTTGACACAGTTGTTCTGTGGAAAGTGTGGTCTTGTTGCTCACAGTGGTGTCTGATTTTATTCTTGAACAGACCACCTCTACTGCCTTGTAGTGATACAGGCCCTCTGTCTTGACCTTCAAGTACACCTCTCTGCATCTCTTTGAAACTCTAAGTGTTACACCTTCTTGAAGCCCTCAAGGAGACGAGTGGACACTTATATTTTTTACAATTATTTTGAATTAATGGACACTAATTAATCAGATTGAACTTTCTCTTTAATGTGTGTTAATTCAGAATTGATCTACAGTATATTTTGTCATTTTAATGATGATCTGTTACTTTCATGAGTTTTGACCTTCTGCTGGTTTTATTTCTGCAAGAACAAGCAGGTTCTGAATCTGGGACATGAGCCATGGTAAACTTTTAACTTGCAACTTCCTTCTCTGTTTTGTCTGTGAAAGTTAGCCATAATATTCTCTGTGCTCACAAGCAGGCCATCTGGCCGATTCTGTAAACAGTTTTCCTGTTGTCCGTCAGAGACAGTTCTGCCTATCAGATGAAATATCCATCTCTTATTTTGTTAAACCAGCCAATAGTTATTAAGGAGGTGGGTCAGACCCGCCTCCCATATAAAGGTCCATTTCCTGCATCTTCTTGAGAGTAAAAGGGAAGAACCTCCTAAGAACTTGGTTTTCTTCTCTGGGAAAAGCTGGAGACGTTCCGGTCATTGTGTCAATTAGACCCACGTTTCAGCTGGAGTTACAGTAAAGCTTACTGTAACTCATTCACTCATCTTCTGGAAGAATTTGTTTTCTGAAGTTTTATTTTGAAAAATCAGTCTGTGCGCTTGACCTTTGTTTCCTGCCGAGGGAGGCGAGTTTCCTCGTATCGTGAATCAGCCACACACGCTGAAGTTTCAACTGGACGGCCGTTGGACAAACCCATCCACGTGTGTGTCCAGACACTTCTCCACTCTTATCTCCAAGAGACGAACCGTCAACAGGTAACGAGTCGTGGTGTGTTTGAGCGTGCGGGAGCCCAGCAGTCTGCTCGTGTGGGAAAAAGGTGTCACCCAGTCTGGTTCAAAATAACCAACTTCAGTTAACTTAGCTTTCACTTATTTCTTCCTCCTATTTCTTATTTTTCATAAGCTATTAATCTGTTAAGTAATGTGCCA